>UCOK01018718.1:0-153120 GCA_900474325.1 Synergus umbraculus | reverse complement strand
ATTTTTTGAGATGTAGTTATTTAATTAATTGAATACATTTAATAAGGTAATTAATAAATCATCATCTCACAAACTATCGCCAGATTCGGGACTATGTTTTTGTAGATATTCTTTTGCTTTGCGAATTTCGTATGAAATACAAGGTAACTCATTGGGCGGAACTTCGTCTATATTGTACGAGTAAGCCATTCTGCTCGATTTTTATTGTAAAATTTCTGATATATTATACTTTATGCATTATCTATTGAAAGTTGCTCCTAATTAGGATATTTCAATCTTTCAATATCTAGTCTAGAGAGCTAACTTCACTTCATTGAACGTTGGTGGATCGAGTTTCCATTGAAAATTCAAATAATAAAAAATTCAAGCTTTTCTTTTCTCCAGTAAGATATTTTTTTTAATGTATAAAAATGCTTGTTAAAAATATAATTAATCAAAGAGAAAATTATTTAATCTTAGCAATATTATTTAAAAGAAAATAGTTTAATTAAATAATATAGATTTCTATATCTGTATTATATTTAATTTAAATTTAAGCATTAGTGTATTTTAGTATTTTCAAAAATTAATAGTTTTTGATACTATGTAATTCTTTTTTTAAATCGTTTTATATAAAAATCATGAAATGAGAAATCTCCAAAGTAGGTTTTATCTTAATTCCTGTTTCCAAAATATCGTCTGTAATCAACATAACCACCGACTAAAATTACGCTAAGATAACGATAAGCCCGTCATTTCCTGCAGAACCTACTCTATTCATTTCATTCTTCCGGACTTACGATACAACTATTAATATACAATTAGCACTTCGAAAAATCTCTTGAGAATGAAATCCTATTAGCTAGTGAAGTTTATAGTATTCCTTTGAACTGACCATTGAAGTTTTATAAACTTCAATATTAAAAAAATGGCGGAAATTTGTTTGAAAATAAAAAAAGTACCTATAACGTCAACATAGGAAATTCCTGATTGAAATTAAATGCTTATCTAAAGACGATTATAAAATTTTAAGTTACTTTTATCGAATTGATTTTATCAAATTTCATCAGTATAGAATTCCCTCATCGTAGATACTTTCTGTAATTTTAGATTATATAGATTTCATTTTTTTCAAAATGGTTGATACTGCAAAATTAGGTTGCTTTTGTCCTAAACATCATTATGAATATTAATTATATATTCAGAGCACGTTCGATAACAATAATTACAGTGCTTCCATGTAATGAGTAGGTATGGTACTGTTAATTGTATCTGGGAAATCAACCCGATGCGTTTTATCCGCTTTGAAATTATTATCATTTACACATTAATGGACATCACATTAATAATTGTTGATCATTTGCAACGGATTATATTAAAGAGGAGTTATATTATAGCGTAATTGAAAATTCTGCGTTCAATACTCTGTTACACTCCATCATCTCTGATATCAGTATACGACGCAACTTTCCTCGACTACTTCCTTTTATTGTTTATTTCATTGTAATAGTTTTATCAGGCAGTGTCGTGAGTCGAATTAGTTTTTGCATTAGCTTCAAGAGCGTGTTTTTATGAAAAGGTGGGCGTCAGAGGAAATGACAAGCGACCTCCAAGCCATGCTATGCTTTTATTTAGGACACTCGATAGATAGACTTCAGGATGCTAGTTGATATAAAACGACGCGTGCGACATAATTTCATTCATGTATAACAGATTCATTGAAAACTGAATCGTAAGAATCAATTAGATCAGAAGAAGTTCCATAAAAATCTCTTCTCGGATTTGGCGCATATCTGACTATAGGCTGTCTAATCTAAAAGGGCTTATCTGGCTCAGTTCAGGTGCTAATGTACTTTCCATAACAGAAAAATTTCTACTCAGAAAAAAGTTTGTTTGAATCAAACAAACGTTTCATTGCTATAGGGTCAAACAAAAAATTTCTTTGAATTAAACAAAATTTGTTTGATTCAAAGAAATTTTCTTTAATTCAAAAAAATTGATATCATCATAATAAAAAAAAATTTCTTTGAATTAAAAAAATTTTGTTTAATTCAAAGAAATTTTTTGTTTGACCCTATAGCAATGATACGTTTGTTTGATTCAAACAAACAATTTTTTGAGTGTACCAATCTGATCCAATCTTGGCCAACCTTGGCAAAAAAACGTGGCTGGAGGGTAAAATCCATTCCAAAAGTCTTGGTCAAAGGGTTTAAGGTATAGTCAATGGGGATACTCTCATAAAAAAAGTAGGGTCAAAGAGTTTAAGACATGGTCAAAGGGTAAAACATGGTTAAAGAGTACGGTCAATTCAAAAAACTATAATCATGTTAAAAAGACGTGGTCAAAGGGTACAGTCAAGGCAAAAAAGCCAAAAATCATATTTTGAATTAATTTTTTTTTTACTTTTTTCTAATTCGTGAAATTTTTGTCTGCTAAATTCTGTTGTTTGAAATATCAGTGAATTCTAGGGGTATATGGATTAATTATTCTGGATCAGCAATTTGTTAATTCAATGTGTTTAATAAGCGTTAATGTGTGCTTAAATCGCTATACGTTTACTATTCGCTAATTCTGACACCTGAATATACAATATACACACAATCCACAATGGGACGAATGACAATTTGATATCACACAATATACCATAAGGAAATGTCTATTTATTATGAGAGCGGTATTTGTTGATTATGGATCGCCCATGCAGATATGATTTACATTTAATCAGCGATTATGTTCATTTAAATAATGCGATGCACTTGCGCTTGTATACATTGTTCAGTGATGTCATTAGAGAATCAATTAGTATGGATTGGCACAGTAAATAAACGGGTGGTACATTTCAAAGTAAAAAAAATAATATGATGTGTTTAGTTTTGGATAAACATATTTTTAAATATTGTTTAAATATTGTTTTAACATTTTTCCAACATTATAGCAATATTCTTTCAACATTATAGCGACATTTTAGAAGAATTTCATTGTGGCAATATTATTTCATACTGGTCGAAATATTGTTTGAATATTGTAGCTATTTTTTGTTAAACTATAGCAATATTGTTTGAACATTGTAGCAATGTTGTTTCGACTCTTGTGCAACGTTGTTCCAACATTGTACATATAGTAACTTTGTTTCAACACAATAGAAAATTTGTTGCGATATTGTAGAAATGTTATTGCAACATTGTTGCATTGTTTAACATTGTAGCAACCTTTTCTCGAAAACATTTTACATTATTATCGAAATATTCTTAAAAAATTGTTTAAACATTGCCGAAATATTGTTGCAATATTATAGCAATATTTTTTCAAAATTGTGGCGATATTGTCTGCTCCTAGGGTCATTGTACCATTTTCAGATATGAATTGAATCTAATTTAGAAGAATATGTCTCTTTAAGAGGAAAAATTAACTGCAGATAAAATTTGTATGTGCTAGAAATAGGAAATCTGGACCAATCATACATTTCTAGTGGCAAAGGTTTTATCAGTGCTGGAAAGGGTTGAGGGGCGACAGCGAAGCTTTGCGGTTGTGGGGGCGTAGGGAACCATGAATGAGAGATATCCCCTCCATCTATCCGTTTTTCTCACTCTCGCTCTTACTCTTCTTCTCTCTCCTCTCTCTCTCTCGTGGAGCATCGGTATCCTTCGGGGTTCACTTCTCTCTCGATGCTCCATGCATCTTTTGGTCAGTTTCTCGTGGGTTGCCGCGCGCGCGTTTTCGAACGCCTCGTGAAGGTTTCGTGAAGGTTTAGCCGAACGCGAAGTATTTGGAAGAAGGGACACCATAGAGGACCTTGAAATTTCAACTCGCCTACCACATTGGATATACGAACGATTTTCGAAGGGATTTTTTATCTCCTCATCATGCGCCGGCGATCTATTCGGTCAGTGTTGCTAACCAATTTTTTTTAAGTCTACCCATCAGCCCTTCAGTTTAGAGAAAAAAAAAGTGCACGAAATGAGAAAAAACTTAAGTTCCCGATTTTTAAACAAATTTTGAACTAAGCTTTCATTTTTGGTTGAGGGCTTTTTGAAGACTAGAAAAAGAAACAAAGTTTTAATTTAAAGTGATATTTTTAAATGGACAGATTTTTTAAGAGTTTTAGAAAAATTGTTTTTGGAGTGCTTTTTGGAAAGTGTAAAAAATTGGGGAATTAATCAAAAAATTTGTATTGGGTATGAAATTATTGCAAATCGAAATATGGTCCAATAGTTTGATTTCACAAGACCGGAATTTGATTCTCTGATTTTTTTTAACAAAATATTGTTATACGTATAAAAGAAAATGAGTGAAACTTTTTTGTTCTGTGAAGTAAGTATAAAATTCAGATTTAAAGGTAATTTTAACTGGGTAATGTAAATATAACATTTCCGATCAACTTTTCGTATTTCATTAATTTTCAATGCTACAAAAGTGAAAATACATTACTGTAATTAGTATCCAATAAATTATTGAAAACGAACTTCGACAATCTGAATATTCACTTCGGTTTTCATTTGCATAAAATTTAATTTTACTCGCGTTATCGCACTAATAAGGCTCAATAATCAAAGATAAATTTATTCTAAAATTATGAATCTCTTTTCGTGTAATTTACCCAAGAGAAATATGACTGATTTTTCAGTCAAATGATTATTCAACCAATTTTCCTGTTTATTCAGTCAAATTACAGTGAAATTTACTGATATATTTCCGTCGAATTTTTAGTTAAATGATATAAAATTTACTAATTTTTCAATCAAAGAATTTCCCACTCTGACTAAGTTTTACAGTATTTTGCACAACATTTTTAAACATTTAAAGTCTGGTTTTCACAGTTCTAATAACGCACTAATTGAAAGAAAAGTCTCGTAAAAGCTATACTTTTTAAAACTTGGAAAAACAAGCTTTTAGAAAAAAAACGCGAAACATTATTCGCTTCACCTTTCATTCACTCACTTTTCATTACGCATCGTCGAATACGAATGAATGAACGAACGAAGTTCCCTACATATTAATGAGTCGCGAGTTCGTTTCTTCCTTATGACGATTAAGATAACTGCTCCTTTAACATTTTTTAGGTGTACGAAGAGGTGAAAAATAAGTTTGCTTAAGGAAATACTTATATTAGAATTTAATATTATTAATCAATCTGATTACGGTATTTCTTTTTCTTTTATACGAGAGAAGAAGATATTTTAAATCCCATTTCAAATTTCAACATTAAATGTACATGTTTCACTTGTTCCGTTCCAATTACGGATTGTTTAATTAATAATCAAGAATCCGTCTCGTTTAAATGAAAACAGAAACGGAGCAGAAGAATTTAATTTTCAAATATGTTCACTAAAAATACACGGTTTTATAACATTTTAAATTTATTATTTTTTATAATAAATTGAGACCGGGTTATTCTGTTGCGAATAATTCTATTAAAACTTTCACTTGGAAAAATTTCTGAAAAGGATGAAATTTGTTGATAATTACTACGGAATCTTAAATTAACTTTTAATTAAATTTCTTTAGAAGGAAACAAGTTCTCAGTGACAGATCAATGTACAAGGTCACCTGATTCCTGAAATTGTAGCCGTATCGATTCACATTCTTAAATTTCATTTGATAGAATAGATATATCAGGAAAGAATGCACGAAAAACTTTTTTTTGCATGATTTTATTCCAAAAATAGAGTTGATATGTAAATTCTGTAATAAAAATAATACATAAACATAGCATTCTTTATAAAATTTTACATTCTTATCAGAGAGAATCTACTTTGATTTTTTTTAAGTTTCAAGTTTTTTTAATTACTAATCTAATCTTACCAATTATCCACTGATTTTTCAAACAAATCTATTGGTTTTATACTCAAATAATTGTTCGAAAGATGTAAATTCAAAGAAATGATAATTTAAATTACATAAAATACATATTAATCATTATTTCTTCATTTATTATTAACCTGAATCTGACGTGTCCGCCTAAATTTTATTATTTCTCTTATCCAAATGATAAATTTATAAATTTAGAGCATAAACAAATAAGAACTTATTATCTTTTATCGTGGGTTAAATAAATTTGTATTGACCTCTCACTGATGAATTATAAGTAGGGAACTTCCATACACTTGAGCGATATAATTGATTGGTGCAAAAACAAAATTATAATCGGAATTTTTTAACTCTCTTAGAGCGATATAGGTTTCTTATATATTTTTAGAAGTTAAAGTAAAGGGTTGCTTATTTATCTGAAATATAGTGACTCTTTTGGAAGTATTTCAGTGTGCCAGCAATTAAAATACTTCATAGATCTACCGCCCGCTAAGTAAAATCTTTTTCCTGAAAGCCAAGCTGTTTTGACAGATGACACCCGGAAAAACGAAACATATGTTACACAAATTCCACTCCAGTCTTCATTTTTCACTTCCGAGTCGACCCTCTTTTTTCTTCCCACAGCCGCGACCCTCGGAAATTGAGTTTCACATTGAATTAATAAATGACTTCATCTTTTTCATAATCTTTAAACATTTTTATGAATACATATAATAGCCGAACTTTTTTTCAGAAGAAATTAAGCGACACGTATTTTTTCGATACGAGAAATTAATTTTTTCCCCAAGTTATAACTATTTGAATTTAGAAGTCAGTTTTTTAAAAAACACTAATTTTTTCTTCAAATCAAATATTTCATTTAGTTGAAAAGTTATAGATTTTCAAAGAAAAAATTTGTATTTTTTTAAAAACACTTTCAAATCCAATTCGTTATAACTTCGCCAAAAGAAAAAGAGTTTTTCGAATCGGAAAAATACGTATCGCCTAATTTTTTTTCGAAAAGAGTATACTCGATTCTCAAGAGATTTTTTAGGAAATTAGAATGTGCTTTGGATTATGATCAGTGCTTATTAATTTTTTATACAATTCCGGATATTCCGAGGATGTTCTCTTGGGCATCTTGCAGTTTATGACTGTAATATCCAGCATATGACGTTAAATGAATTTTCGTTAAGGAATCATGAAACGACGAGCTAACGAGGATCCCAGGGGGGATCTCCTGTGAGTAAATACCTACCCAGGATACCACACATGTACCTCTGGTTCTGTAGAACTAAGAACACATATAGTCAAAATCGATCGTTCCAGTTTCTCGCACGAAAACGATCCTCGTGAGAAGATCCTTAGTATGACGCCGGAATTTCCGATCGCCGATCGAATCACGCGAAAGTGTTGCTCCAGTCACGCTTCTTAAAGAGATTCCCCATTGATATTTTTTTAATTTTTTCATTTTGATTATCATCTCAATCTTTAAATCCAAGTCTTTTCCATATAAAAGTATAATATATCTGCTTTTATCCTTTTCTATGATTTTCTGTGAGTTTCTATCGTTTCTACCTTTTTCCATATTTTTCTATCCCACTGAATTCACGGGTATACTTTTCTATCCTTTTCGATATTTTTTAATTTCTTTCTATCCTATCTGCCCAAAATTTGGACCGTATCGAATTTTATCAACTTTATGATTCTTGCGCTTCATTAAAACGCGGTATCGCGAACTTGACAGGTTCGAAAATGAACAGTACACTACCTGGGAAGGATAAAGGTTCATTGTTGAAGATTTCTCGAGGCTTGGCAGGACAATGGCGTATGTTAATTCTGGGGGCCTTTAAGCTTCGCGGTAACCATAGTATGTACCATCTTTTCACTTCAACGCTACATGATACACACATGTAAGTACACACACACAACTTCAAGAATGTTGGATTTTGTCTTCCTATAATGTCTCAATGGCGGTCTCGAGCTTTGCGGGAAACTCTATTAGACTCTGCAGAACTTTAATTAAACCCACGTATTGCAGTTCATGAATCATTCTTCGTTGAGTTGCAAATAATCGGTTAGAATGGTTCGATAATGAAGGAGCGGATTAATTTTTAGTAATTACTCGGTTAGAAATTGTTTACTTTAATACCAGGACTCTCCAGTGACTTGGAATTCCAATCTCTTGGACTTTAAGTTTTTAATAAGAGTGTTTAAATTCCAAAATCAGGAATTTCTTATTATGAAGGTTTGGAATTTGATAGATAATAAAAAATGATCGATAAATATGAAACGTTTAGGGATTTTTGTTTTAAAACCTGAGAATTTTGGTGGATATTTCAAAATATTTATAATTTTTTACATAAGGCTTTGAAATTATTTTAAATTACATTTGTCTCTTGCTTCAGTATGACAAGTTGAAGTTTTGAGTTTAATATTCTCTCTAATTGCAGTAAAAATTTTATTAGGTCTGGTGAAGCGATACGGTAGTATCTATCGATTTTTATTATTATTTTTATCTCGTTTCGGAATATGGCTGAGTGGGTTAATATTATATCCTAATATTAACCCATTAATATATTATGTACCATGCACATGTGTTCGTATACATAATTCTACATGTTCTATACTTTCAAGCACATTCTCATGGTTTCACAAACTTTGGCTCACATCTCAACATTATATGATTCAGAACATAGCAAACTGATTTAGTAAAATACTAATATCGATCAATTTTGAAAAGAATTTTTCATCTTCTATTCCAAAATATTATGGATATTTTGTTGAATTCCATTGGATGTGAAGCAGAAATCAGCACTAAAAAATTCGTTAAAATTCATTCCGAATTCATCTTAATTCCTAAATCTTGAGTTGAAGCTTGATGTACCTGACTTCGTCCAGTGATTATTCTCAACCCTCTTTTTGAGAGGGTTGAGAGTTCAAAAATGAAAAAAAAATTAAACAAGGTTGAGAAGCACTGATGATCAGGGTTGACAATTAACACATGCTTTAATGAGAGTCCCTGTCCGTAGACAGTTCCTTTGAAGGAGCCGACAGACATATGAACAGCTCTGCCAGTCATATTTAGTTCTATCTTTGTTAGCATTGGCCTAATCAGCACGCGTGTATGTTCATAATGAAGAGCGGTCCTCGAGGTCAGAGTTCATCGCTGTGAAGCGAAAAGTTTGCCGAATATTCAATGACGCAAGGCCTCTTGAATCAATTACGTAACAATTTTCTTTAAGCTACATTAATCGACTCGTTAATCAAGCTTACTTCACAATTCACATTTACATTCCAAGTAATCAAACTGCTCTAATTTATCAGTCTTGATATAATATATGATTACTAAAATATAATATGCATATCTTAATAGGCAGCTTCAGTTACAAAAATAATCTAATGTTTCTGAAGATTATAGAGTTGATAATAATTGTTTCTGTGTTTGGCGAGGTGTATGGTATCGTGTCCATTGTTTTTATCTGTTTTCTTTGCGTCGTGTGTTCGTTGTTTGGTTTTACAATATATTTGTCTACATTATTCGATTAATTCATTATATACTTTCATAAATTTTTAATTGAAACATCACTGTTATAAAAGTAACGAAGTTGACCTGCTTTAGTTGAGTTTTTAAAAACTTGAGCGTTAATTAAATATTGGATAAAAAATTTAAATCTTTAAAAAAAATAAATCTTCAATGAACATTCTGTGCAGAGATAAACGAAGTCAGCTTCAAAGGAAGATTTTTTCGTCCCTTTTAATTACTCGACGCTTTAGACTTTAGTAGAAAGCAGCACTCTGAAGGCTGGACCGTTCCGTAAACTGCATTTTAATATGAAATTATTAATTGCTTTAGTAGAGTAGTCCTCACTCCCCTTCTTTGTTCGTCCTACTTCCTCCTACACCTACTCCTATATTTCCGCAACTTCGGAAACTGTTTCTTCCATGAAACGCCCAGTTTTTCCCAAAGAGACCTGCCCTGCCGGACTCCCGGAAAGAGGGGCGTATCTCTAATCTCTAGTTTCAGATGATGGTTATTATTCTAAGTCAAGTCAATTTTCGAAATCATGCGTTTCCCGCCATCAAAAAGGACAAACACGTGTGGCAAAACATTAATGCATGTGGTTGAAGTCTTCCGGTTTCGCAATTGTCTTTTGTTTTTTTTTCTTTTTTTTGAGAGAGTTGGACAAAAGACTTGAAATATTCGTTCTATATTTTAATACAAGGCAATTGTAATATTTGGAATACTTTTGAATTAATACTGTTTTTTTTTTTTGTAAAAGCTGATAATCAAAAATTTCTTTTTACAAATATTCTAATTTCTTTCAATCATTCGAAAGTAGGTTTCAGAAGTAAAATTTTATCAAATTAATGACTATGAGACATTTAAACATTGAGTAGTATCGAAATAATGTATGCAAACGTGAAATTCTTGAATATTTTGTTTTGACCAATGGTTTTAGAAACTCACAATTAAATAAAGTATTTTTTCCTAAAAATAGAATCCTTAAAACATAATGCCCAGTAAAATAGGACCCAAATTCTTTATAAAACTTGAAAAGAGGCCCGCAATATAAGATACAAATCTATGTTTAAAATAGAGCCTAAAATAAGACTTAGAATCGAACTCAGAATATAAGACCGAAAAATCAGGCCCAGGCTATATAAACGCTTATAAAAGTATATGTAATGAGAGCTAAAAATAAGTGTAATTAATCAGTGAAAATGAACATAATTAGCATTTGATTGTAGATCCGATTGAGTTGCCTTGTTCAGAAAAGCCATTCATTCAAGATATGTACGTTAGTGATTCTGCTAGCTTCCTTACGATAGCTATATTTGCAGGTGTCGTGATTAAATCAGCTCGTTTGGATTGCTACTGGCAATTTAGCATCTCTATTAAACGGAAGCAGCAAACAAATACGGAAACTCATTTGAATTTAGATAATTAATTGAAATATTCAAGAAAACGTGGGGGTTCAAATTTTTTCTAATTGTAAGAAAAATCATTGAATTTGTAGGAAATTCACGGGAAATTTTAATGCAAATTCAAAATATTGAAATGGAAAGTTATATCCGAATTTCGGTCAGTTGAAACTTGGGTCAAAAAAAATTTTAAGAAGTCCCAACTTCGGTCAGTTGAAATTTAAAAATTCATAATAATATTTTTCCACCACATCAATCAATCAGTTGGAATCACGAAAAACACGTTTGTCGACATTCTAATCGGAATAATTGATTCTCCTCTCATCATTCGTTGTCCCACAAACGCCATACATATTTCTACGCTTATAGAAACTGCGGGTTCATTATTTATAGACAGTAGAATGTAGAAAACATCACGTTATTTATGCCGAATGAGATTTATTGACTAGTCGTTTATAATGCGATCATGGTCTGCATTTCGAAGCCTCTCTGACGATCGACAGGCACGTTGAATCGAAATCGATATTCTGAACTCTGAATCAATTACATAATTAAAGTATTCTCGTACTTACAACTTTTTATAATTATAGAGTTAATATACTTTAGAAGTTTATGTAGAAGCACATCAGTTTTTACATTTTAACACATTTGTATATATTTGACAGTATAAACATTGTAGCAATGTAAGAGGGACCTTATATATTTATAAGCAGGAATTATCAGGGAATTTTCTGGGAATATCGTGGGCAAAATTTAGTAGACATCCTGTTGTCAGCTCTGCCTTTGGTTATCGTCATCCAATTTTTTTTATTATGATTTTGGCATTACAAATTCCTATCTGCTTCCACACGAATAGTCTGCTATGCGACACCCGGAGAGATTTGGCGCCACCTTCAAAGCATAAATATTATGGCTGGGATATCAAGCCGTGGAATATACAATGATGTAAGGATATAAGAAGTACTTGGGTGCCGCAGAAGCTCAAAAGAATTCTTTGAAATTCGAGATCCTTCGTGAGCATGAAATATAATGCAGGAAACAATTCTTATAGTCTGCAGCTATAACCGCGTCTCTGGTTTCATTATTTTGCAGAGAAAATTTTTAACCATTTTGATTTGGACTGGCTTCATTCAATTCCTCGAGCAATTTTTAAAAAATAGTTCATTTTCATTCATATCGATTCCGAGTACAATTTCGAAAACGCCTTGAGCCTCAAAGATGTTTGGACATTATTTTTATTTCTTATGATTCAAACTCGGAATCTAAACTTCGTTCAAAATCTACAAATATTCAAAGTTTGTCAAAAGTAACATCTAGAAACACGAACTTTGGTGCTTCTAATTTTACGAGAACTTTAGAACTTTCAAAATTCAGAATATCTCTCTTGCAAGCTTGAGAAGTTTGCATGAAATTCCATGGAACTATATTTTAAATTCAATGAAATCCATTAAAACCTTTTAAAATTGTGCATCTTCTTTAAAATACCACATCAAATACATTGAAGTGCTTTGAAAACTTGAATTTCTTTAAAATCACTTAAAATCCAGTCATGATATTTTTCCACACATGATTATTAAGAAAAACATTTCAGATACAAGTATAATCTGCGGCTCTTCGCTGTATGCTTTTAAGAAAATGTTTTTTCTCGATTAATTTATTTCTTCCACTGGCTCTTTTTATAATTACGATGATCATATCAAACAATGCAAGGAGGAATGGTACATAGGTCTGGTCTTGTCTGCTCTGGTGTTGGTGTACACATATAAGGATCGTTTACGAGTGGCGTGCCTTGTTATGCACTAAGCATTTAAGCACTATAGCAGAGAACAAGGCATACCAGAACAGACGCTGACCAGTAACTCCCTGTAAACAGCAAACACTGGTCATGAGGGTTTCGATTGATTGTAGTCGCACGCCGGTCTTTGATTGCGAGTCGTGGATATAGAATATACATAAATGGCGGCGCGACATTTGCCGTCAATGAAATTAATCATCACTCCCCAACAAAGTAATATGTTTTCATTAGCGCCTGGACGACTCACACTTGTAATCAAAATCATTGTCTCTCATTGTCAGTATATAAAATGATACAGACTCTCTCATACGTGTTTCTACACTGAAATTGAATCAGTGCAAGTTCACTGATTTTCAAAGAGATTCTCTTCTCAAGATTTTATTCAATGAAAATCCACTGAGGATCAGTGACTTTTCCGAGGACTTGTCACATATTTTTGATTGATTGAAATATCGCAAGCAGTCATTGAGAATCAGTGGAATTTGACTGGAAATCGAAATGGAATCTCACGTAGCATGACACGTGCTTCTCAAAAATTTTTCCATAAATTTAAATGTCGTGAAGAAATCAAGTGTATTTTCAAAGTTCCAGAATATTGTACAATAAAATATTGCATGCCTTATCTTGACGTTGAAGTAAGTATATAGGTACAAAAATGGCCTAAGAAAATTTTCAGAAATATCAAAAAGCTATATAAAACGTATAAAAAAGTAAAGTGAACTATCTAGCTAGAATTTATGATCTTATCGTGAAAGAATTCGGTCGGAGATGTTTCCAAATGTCGATATAATCCAATCTCGCCGTGACGTCTCAATTTTCGATCCTCAGCCCTCAATTCTCAATCCCCAATTCTCAATCCCAAGTCGTCTACATCGACATCTACAAGAAGACTCGTAAGTGTTGACCCCGTGATGCCCCATGGGGTCTGAATCGTGGGATATAGACTTACAAGAGAGCTGAGTGCATTACTCTCTTCCTCCCTTGGTGAAGAGGAGAGAAGTTTGACTGGAGTTGGTCTCGCGATGTAATTGGCCGGTCACCACGCGTAACGACCTTAATACAGTCGCGGTATGCGATCATTTAATTGACGGTCGCAAACCGGTTAACAGTATTAAATCCGATTTAAACTGTAGTAACTTTAGTAACTGTAGTAACTATAGTAACTATGGTAACTATGGTAACTATTATAACGAACTTTATATGGTACATACGACTCTCAGCTCTCATTACATATAAATTATAAGGCGGTTTCGTTTTCATCCTAAGACCTGAAGGATCGATATAAATGGCCTCAGGCTAGGCGACAGGAAATGCTCGATTGCCGATAAACGATAAACATCGTCGTAAGCATAATAAATGATTTCCGGTCTGCATCTGATTTGCCGAATTATATAGGTTTAATTGCTCTTCAAGGGAGGGATTGACAATGAACAGCCATTGTCATTTCTTTGGGAAATGCAAACTATTATTTTAATTCCTTGAGCCTAAGGAAATGGTTATGACATAAATATGTAATGGAAGTAGACTTCCTCATCCGGGGCTTTAAAAACTTCAGAGTTAAAAATTTCAGGTTTTTTCGTCGATTTTCCCACTTTGAAGAATGTATTTTCATTAAGAAAATCTCATAAAGAAAATCTACTCACTCTAAGCTTTGAGTTTCAACCGGCAGAATAATTTACCTAAATTTCTGAATTATTCACAGTTCTAAGTGTTACTAATGACTTTTTTTGGGATTCTCACCTAATGTTAGAAGAAATTACATGTTTCTAGAAAATCCCTGATGTTCGGACCGTACCAAATTCGTTCTGCTTTAACCCTGCTCAGAAGAAGGTCGTATTAAAGTCACGTGAATCATATTTAACGCACCATTTGGTTGAGTGTTATTTTTATTTTATTTGTTTGTAGAATAAGTAGCATTTTCTTTAGAAAAGAACTGTGATTTACAATTTTTAAATATTCTCTCGTAAACTATTATGTTCGCTGTATGAAGTTCTCTTCAAGGAAACATATAGACGTATACGATTATTCGAAAATTTTGAAAGTCCCACCGTAAGTTGCTGAAGCGATTTTGTACCAACTTGGGTCTCCCGGAAGAGGTTTTCTTTTTATTGTTATCACCACCTCCACACTATCAACTTCCAGAATATTTTTCGAAAGTTTTCGTGTCCATTGAAGATGTTGCTGAATTTTAAGATGTCTCTGAAATCATGAAAATTTTATAATATTTACTTTTCTCGTATTATTTCTAAAATTATTGTTAAAAAAAGTATTTAGAAGCTAGCTGAATCAATATTATAAAAAGACCTTAAAGTAATTAATAGCTCGTGTTAATTTAGATGATCCCCTCACTGAAAAAATATACCTTTGTAATAGGACATTGAGATGGACGCCCATAGTCAGCGAAAATCTTGTTAAAAAAATTTTGAGCTGAATTTTCTAGATCTAGAGTTGGATATGGATTTCCACAAAGGCGAATATCTACTTTAAAAAAGATGTTACCAGGATAATTAAATATCACTTTTGTCTAGGAACAAAATTTTAATAAATTAGAAAATGATTGGTCAAAAACAAATCTATTTTTTGATGTCTTACTTTTAATTCCTTGTGATTGGCATCATTCAAGTCTTTTGCCCATTTAAAATAAGCATTCCCATGTCCTATATAATTTCCAGCAGCAGGTTTAACTGTTCTAACAATATATGGATTCTGGGTTTCATTTGAATTTAAGAATAATTCCTTTCTTTCCATATTAATTGTATAATGGTAGTTTTCCCTGAAATTATCAAAACGCAGAAAACAATTTTTAATCGAATTTTTACTGATACTATTTCTATTTAATGAAAAACACTTTTATTTTATAAATTAGGTATAGACAGTTAAAAATACTAACAAAACAAGGCAAGCAGGCAACACACTCAGAAAAATCATCAATTTAGTGATTCCAGACATGTTTGACACGGTTTTTTTACTAACAGTTCTCAAACATATGCAATACATACCTAAAAATTATCAAACAAATAATCGCATATTCTTATCTAGCTGCTTTTTGATTTATAATAATAAATACGCTTTCCTGGTAGCATCTAATAATTATCGCACACTTTGAAAATGCGTGTGTGATAACACTTGATTAAAAGTGACACATAATAAATAATATTATTTAAATTGAATTCAGGTGAATTCAAGAAACTTCAAATAAAGAACTCAGGTAGTTAATTTTAAAAGAAACTTAAATTTTGACAAATTTTTAAAATTCCAATAATATGATTTTTGTTAACTTGGTCGTCGTTTAAGGAATCTAGTACCTTTGTGCCATGCCGGAAAAACATTCCTCGTATTTTCTTCTGATGTACATATATATTACTGAATGTATGGCACGCCAGACAGACAACCTGTTGCTTCCACTTTTCCTCTTCTCTCTTTCTCTCTCTCTCTCTCTCTTGCTCTCTTGTTCTTTCACTCTTTTGCTCTTTTTCTCCTACTCTCTTTTATCTCTTCTTTTTTCAACCCTTCTCTCTGTCTCTTCCTCTCTTTCTTCGCCTCGTTATCTCTGCTTGCCTTCCTCGCTCAATCTCGTTATCTCTCTTCCCAGGGCCTAAAATTATACACATTTAACTCGGCACACTTTCTGCAAGTCTTCATTTTGAAGTCCAATTTTTAAAGTATAAATTCGCAAATTTTATGTATATAATATTTTTTAATCGATAAAAGTCATAAGGATAAATTGTTCGACTTTCTGATAAATACTACAAATATCCGTACACAGAATTTGTAAATTAAAAAAGTAATCTCAAAAATTTTCAAAATACTTTAACTTTTTGAATTTTTATCCAAAATGGCTGGCTAATGAACTTGACCGTCATTATAGGACACTAAAACAGTATAGCAGGTCAAGGTTTACCCCAATCTAAAACCTTCTCTGATGAAAATTTAGAAAAATAGAGAACTTCGTATTCCGTTCAACTACCTCTTCTCTCCTACTATCATTTTCATCTCCTCTCTTTCTCTCTCGCGTTACCTTATTCTCCCTCTTTATCTTTTTCTCTGTCCTTCTACGACTCTCTTTTTCTCCTCCCTCGTCTTTTTCTCTCACCCAGTCTCTCTCGTTTCCACCTTCTATGAATCGAGTCTCTATGCATGTCTCTTTTACTCTTTACCATATGGATAGAGTCCACTTTGTCTGCGACGTTTTCCCAGCTTATGTTCTCCTGGTGCCTCGAAGGCCTCAAATGTTGCACTCTGTTGCTCGTTCGCTCCTTGCTTCTTCATTCCTCTTATGCTGACACCGATCAGCTTCTCTCTTCCTGTCTGGTTCCTCGACTCTTCCTGTCTCTTCCTGTCTCGACTCAACTCCACTCTCCAGACAAGCTCTACCTCTTGATCTCGGTCTCACCATGCTGACCGAGAGAGACTTCGCAGATTACTTTCTCTTTCTTTCCGTGAGCTGAGTCTCTCCCTCTGTGCTCTGCGGGTTTGTGTTTGTCGTTCTCTTTTCCGATATTCTGGTCCTCGTTTATTCTTCCTTCCTTTGCTACTTTGCCAGTTTACTTGACAAGGTCTCGCGTTCCTCCACCGAGCTACTGATCTCTTGATCCCATCCCGGCTTTCATAGAAGAGTGCGGTCATGGACATCACTATTAGTTCCTTTCCTTCTTTTTCTCTCTTCTTCTCTACGGGTTTTGAACTGGTTATTGGTTAATACTGCTTCTAGGAGAGCACTATAATCGAAGCGGGTGGAACAATACAAATTTGGGAATCGTTCCGTTGTGGAAAGCTGATTAGCGCCGGACTAGACCTTTTGGAATTTTAGATTAAACGGTCTAGACTCGAAATAAAGCTAAATCTGGACCATATTCGATATTAGATTACCAGAAATTTTTTCTTACCGGAAGGAAGGGTATAACAGGGTGGCCATATATCAGGGAAGTCAGGGAAAATAAAAATGAACACTTATACTATGTTATTTTTTTCGTATTGCATGTATAGATTTTATAGTTTATGTAACAGGTTTTATCAATTTTCTAAGGATTTCGAAGGATTATTAAGAATTTCTAGGTATTCTATTGAGATTCTTTGGGTTTCTAATGATTTCATGAGATTTTCAATAATTTTAAATGATTTTTAAGAGATTTCTAAGAATTAAAGAGATTACAAGAGATTTGTATAATATTAAAAATATTTAGTGGAATTTTAAAAGACTTCATGCAATTTTAAGAAATTTTTTATGTATTTTAAAGGATTTAAAAGCTTTTCATGGAATTATAAATGATTTTGAGAAATATAAATTTTTTGAAATATAAATTTAAGAGATTTTTACGAATTTTAAGTGTTGTGAAGTTATTTTAAATTTCATAAAATTTAAACTGATATTGTATGAAATTTTTGAAAAATTTCAATAGTATTTTTACTGAAAATTTTTTCGCACTTTTAATACTTTTCCTCTTAGGAAAATATGTCTGAAAGTCAGAGAGAAGTCAGGGAAATGAAAAAATTGAATCTTGTGGCCACTCTGGTATAATAAATTGGATGCTATTCTTACACACGCAAAAAAACGAATGTTTATATTTTTGAAAATATTCTTTCTAAAGGAACGGGGTTTCTTAAGAAATATTGAATAGTGGACTAACGGCTTTTGAGCAGATGGGATTTTAAGGAATTTCGAAAGGTTTTAGAGGATTTTATCATACTTTATGATTTCAGGTAATTTCGTAGAGTTTCTCTAAATTTTTTAGCTTATTGAAAGTAATTTAATCCTTGTTCCTGGTGAGCATTGTACCTATTATGTAATATTATTTTAAAAAATATATTTCACTGATCTCTATGTTTTTAAGAGCGGTATCTATCAGTACATTAATAAATTTCAGTCGAAATCCACATCCCGCTGTGGTCACATTTATTTCTCATATTTTATTCTTTTTTTTAAACTCGACATACTTATAATAATAGTTATTTCTCCAGCTCTCGAGTTCTGAACATGGTTGATATGGATGCTAACAATGTGGTTACTAAACCACAATCTAGCATCCCTAAACCCAGGATCGACTTTTCGCTCTATTCTATAAGTCTTTACTTTTTGTAATAATTTTAAATCCATTATTAAAAAGTAACAAAACGTTAATCTTTGAATACAAAACTAATAATGAAAATTTTTTATTTTGTTCCAGGTAAGTGATCATTAATCAGCAGTAATAAATCAGTAATAACAAAAATATTTCAATTACTACCAAGAAGAAAGAGGAAAAAAGCAAGTACGTAATTTATTTCGGTAAAAAAATACTGTTTTTAACAATTTCCATTTTTTATTGCATCTCTATAAAACAGTCATAAATTTGAAAATAGTTCAAGTTCGGATAAATGTTTATCTTGTGTGAATAATATCGGTTTCATTTTAACATAAAAAATAGTGAATTCTAAGAATATATTTTACAAAGTTTTTTAAACAGATTCATTTTTTTGCATTGATACTTAAATTATTCTGTCATCAAATTTATAGTGCATACATACTCCTACATTTTAAATAGAAATTTATGTTATCGTTTCTGTTCTTCCTCTTGCTTAAAATACTTTCTTTCTATAAACAATCTGAAGTTCCAGGATATCAGAAGAAGTATTAGACTTTCTGTAAACAAGTTATTTCATCTTATATAAGAGCTTTCGCATTTCATTAACGTGAATTTAATTTTTGAGAGAAAAAGTTAAAATTTCAAATCAGTAATAAAATTGTTCACATTTTACACTCAAAAATAAAAATCAGTCAAGAAATCTTTTAATTGAAAAGAAAGATTTTATTTCAAATATCTTCAAATCCCTGGTATTCTTCGAAATCTCATAAAATTCCACAAAATATAATAATAATAGGTTATTGTTATTATTATTATTATTATTATTATTATTATTATTATTATTCCATACAATTACTTTCTCAGAAATAGAGTAGGGTAAACTTCTTCCAGATTCTTAATCTTTTTATCCGACGTCGTACGAAACTCGACTTGACATTTCTCGCAAGCGATGCGATGGTTTACGCAGTTCTTATATAAAAAATGATCAAGCGATTTCGTCGCGCGCAGAGTTCTTCCTTCGCATAGTATAATCGGGAATCATTTATTACTCACTGATCCGACCATCATTAATAAATTCTACCTCTTACTTTTCTCTCTTCATTTTTCTCGTCAAACAAAAATGAATAAAGAAGTAAGCGAGCTTGCGGGGGGTTTTGTAAAGTCACATAATCGAATATGTAGTTAGTCGGGACACTCGAATTCCCCTTTAACGTTTAAGAATCCATCGCGGTAATCTCTTATCTGAAGATCTCACGTCCACTGGACCATTCTCTCAGGTATTCTCATCCTCAAAAAACAGGTTATTTTACATTAATACTTTTTTTTTTCTAAAAAACAAAAATAGAATAGAAATAGAATGGAAATAGAATAAGTCTGGAATTGAATGAGAAGTTTAGAGTTGAAAAGTGAGTAAAGAGTTCTCTAGTGAGTAGTTGTTGATCGAGAATCTGGAACAGTAGGACCTGTTTCTCGAGGAATGTAAAAAGATCCATTATAGTGATCCCTCACGTGTCCAGTATTCATCCCTGAGGGCTGAGTCTCTGCATTGTGAACATTACCCACTGATCACTATACCGGGTGACTAACATGTTACAATTAAATCTTACATCTAAAATCTTACATCTTACAACTGAGAACGCAGACTCAACATAGCAACATTTTTTTCTGGTATAATCTTTCGACCCCTCCTTGGGCCCCTCCACATCGACCACCCAGTGTTCTATTCCCTCCTTTGTGTCTTCAAAGTAGAGGAATTTTAAAAATAGAGATTGCAATTTCGATATTTTCTATTGTACCAGAATTGTGTACTGAAACTATTATCTCGTATTTTGCTTTTTATATTTTAAGCTGTAGATTCTTTAGCCAGGAACAGATGTGGAACCGAAAATATAGGGCCTAAAATAAGTATAAATCCAAAAAAAATACAGGACTTAAAAAATCAGACTCAAAATATAAGACCCCAATATATAGGACTCAAATATAAGACCCATAAACAGAACTTAAAATATACTACAAAATATAAGAGCCATAAATAAGGCCCCCCAAGATAAAGACCTTTATAGGACCCAAAAAATGTTGAAAATACATGACCCAAAATTTAAGATCCAGAAATGAAAATTTTCGACATTGAAGTTTCTATACTATAGTTGCGTGACTGAAACTCGTGCCCTCTTCGAGGGCTAGGCCCTCGGCATTCCGTGAATACTTTCAGGACACGTGATCAGTTTTTCAATTGTCGTATTTGAAAGAGTTAGTATGTGGCCACCCCAGAGGTATTTTAGTGTACCTTTTCAGTTTTCCCCCCACCACACTCCCCACACTTATGCCCCTTACATACAGATTCATAATGACCTCATATTATCCATTATCCTAAACGTGAACGGTGAGCGTTTCGAAACACACCCATCGGCCACTTATGTAAATAGCCCTTAATTTCTCAAAAGAAAGCTTTCTGAAGAGCAGCACACCGTGACCTCTGATCTGTTGAATCAGGGCCGCATTAAAAACTGTTAAAAATTGTTTAAAAGTTGCAAATCCAAAATATACAATTAAAAATATAAGGCCCACATGCAAAAACCAAAAATATGACTGAAAGTATAAGATTGGGATATAAGACAAAATAAGTCTTAAAAATAAAACCCACAACAGTTAAAATTAAAGGCCTAACGTCGGACCGAAAATATAGAAGTTAAAAATTAAATTAAATTACTTCAATTGATTTTCATTCGATTAAATATTTACCATTTTTCCTCTCTCTGTTGGCAATTCTATTGCAAGTAATTTTTATTTGAAAAGTATTAAAAAATTGATAAAAGAAGATTTAAGACGAGACAGGATGATTGCACTTTAGAGTGCCGGCCTGGTTAATTAATCGAGCGAATTAAAGGTTCCTAATGAATGCACTTATCTAAGTGGAATCTTCACGATTATACTGATGGTCGCAGCGGCGCTTTCAGAGCTCAAACTTATCAGAGTTTACGAGTTTACGAAATTTCTATCCTCCCAGGAATCATTGCCTTCAATTACGTATTTTTATCGAAACATTTTATCGGAAATATGATTTCCAACCGAGACGAGATTATAGGTAAAACTTTCGGGTGTAAAATTTTAATTTTAATTTTATTCGGTATGTGCTGCCGAACCAGGAAGAAATGCTAATGGGCAATAGTATAATTCCTCCAATAGATTTTATGTGGACAGTAAAGATTATCTATTAATGTACTGTTATATCACGTTAAATGTACTGTTATATCAATCGGAATTTTGTGCTCAAAAATATTATATTGATTTTCGGGTATTACTCAGATAATATATAAAAAACTAATTCGATCGGAAAAATTTTTTTTACGGATCAGAAGAGTTTGTAAAATAAATATTGAAGGAAAAATTTTTATTAAAATGATGAGAACCTCCGGATGACAAGGCATTATACGAAACGAAAATCTTGTGTTCCCTACGAATCATCGTTCAGAACTGTGTGTGAGTGTCTATAAAAGTGTAGATAGGATTCAGGATTACGAGTATGTCGTGTAGCGTCGATTTCTTCCCGAGATTCAAGGGTTGATCCAATCTGGGAAAGAAAACAAGCGGGCGTACAAGAATTGGCTTCAGGTGGCATTAAGGGAAGTTTTTTATTCTTCGGAAATAAATGAGATCGATAATTGTTCCGGGAATCCAATCTTGAGTTAATGGGGATTTAATTGAAAAATGTTATATGTTTTCTTTTCCAATTATAAATACAAAAAAGTAGTTCAGAAGTTAGTTTAGTTTTTTAGAGGCCATTGAGTTTGATGAAAATATATCGATAGAAATATTCTTTTTTCAAAAATATTTGTCGCAATATTAGATATATTATATTGTAAATCTTTTGGATGTTTCAGCATCTCTGTAAGAATCTCAATCTGGAAAAAGAAGCATGAAAACTTATAGTTGCTTTGAACGTGCTCTGTACAAAACGTATCAGAGCTGATTGCTTCCTAATCTGTAATAGAATCGCTTCCCTTTCTCACAAATGTGATAGCAAAACTCTGAGAATCTAAAGAGATTCTTTATTACTGAAATTACACTTTTTAAATAGGCAGCGTATATAGAAATTTTTATTATTTCCCATTTATAGTTGCTGAATGCGGACATTGAGCATAATTTTAAATTTCGCTGTAAATCATTTTGCTGTTTTTACTGCACTTATAGAATATGATAGAATTTTTAGAAAAAAGAACATTTTTAAGTTTATAATAAAATAATGTTGCCTGACCTTCAATGGTAAACCACAGCAGTTGAAAATATGAACGTGTAGTCTATACAGGCTAACTGATTTACGGACATTTTCGCGGAAGAAATGTCCGCTAATGCATCGAGTACACAAGATCTCCGTGTCTGATGACCATTCGCTTAAAAATAGCCAATAAATATTTCGACCTCGGTGCCCCATTGATCTCAGGATGTTTGAGGAATCACGAAAGATGAAATTAACTATAAAATTTGTCATAAACGTTTAAATAAAAAAACGTCAAAGAGAAAGAAGAATCACAAGACATCACACAAGTGTGCTAAAATTGACATTCGGGTCATCGATAATTTTGCAATTTTAGTGCCAGGACTAACTTCTCTATTCAAGATATTTTTATGTTGCGCAACAGAATTACGAGATATAAATTTCATAAAATTCTTTCAAAACCCATCAGATTTTGACAACAATGTGTTCGATATTTTCGAGATATTTGACAACATTGTGTTTGATATAAAATATAACATCACTTTTTTAATATAGGATTCAATCTATAGAATAAAACCAGTATACGTTATATTTCAAAGAATTGTAAATCTAAATTCCCTCAAAGTTGCTTCGGATCTCGAATTTATCATGTTCCACTGTGTTAATATTATCTCTTCATTCTCAAAGGATTTCTAGTAATGCATCCGAGTTTCCATTTTGAAAGATTTAAAATCACTTGTTATTTCACTTTTGAATTTCTCTACATTTTCTGTAAGTTTTGCGAGCAATACTTAAACCTCGTGAGAAATTCTGAAACTGATTGCATATTCAAATAGAAAAATATTGACACCGTTACATAATTTCAACCAAACGGTAGAAAATTTATTCACAACTCTCAACACAGATTATATTAACGAGTATAGAGAAAATTATATCATGAAAGTTAATAGACAAAGTTAGTAACTACACTAACACATACATAATATTGAGTTATATTCTGTAGAAATCAAAAAGTTTGTTTTTAATGAATAACCATAAAACATACACAGACGGAAGCCCAATGGAAAAATAAACAAATCGAAATTGAGTCGGTAGAACATGAACGCGCGCATCCAGAAACAATCAATCATTCGCTGGCGTGAGATCGGCGAAAAAAAAGTAATTAACCCACACTTTTAATTTACGTTGCTACCGAAACTTTCAGTGAAGAGGAAGCTGAATGTATAAAAAGCAAAAATTCTAAAACTGGGCTGTTTTAACTTTCAAATATTCAGAAAGTTTCAGGTTTGGTCATAATTTGTATGTATATTGGTGTATTTATAAATAATGCGTATGGTATATAGTATGTATGTATACTGTATAACTATATACGTGACATTAGACGTAAGCTATAATACATCAAGGAAAATTGATTTACGGCATTACTTATAATGCTGGAGCACGTCGAGTGGCGTGTAAACGAAATCAGTTGATCAGACACTTAGGCAGATAATTACTCAGTGTAGGTATGCCGGGAGCCATTAATTCCATGCATGTAAAGTTAATGAAACAGCTCGAGAGATGAGCAAGTCTTACTGACCGACTGACACCTGTCGCTCTGATTGACCAGATTGTAAAGCTGCTTTCACAGTAGGAAATCTTTAAAATTCATTCAAATATTTCTAAATCCACTGCAATTCTCTAAAGTTCATTGAAAATGTTTAAAAATATTTTGTCATACCAAGTCATACCCCTTCAGTCACACCCCCTCCTTTATTATTTAAGGAGGGACATGACAAGATGTTTTTGTCACAAAAGTGAATCTAATCCTTAAAAATATTTGGTCACACATTTCATACTGCAGGTCACACCCCGTCCCCAATTTCGAAAACTTTTAGGGGTGTGACTGAATATTTTTTAAATTAAAATGTACTTTCCTGGGATAAAATCATATCTGATGGAAAAGGATAGTATTTTTGATAATGCAAAAAATTTGTATAAACTTACAAAAAAAACTCAAATCAATTCTACTACAGTGGCACAGATTCTGGCACATCTTACAAAAGTCCTTGGCACGTTCGCCGGCGACTTGTGTGTTCCAAAAGCACACCAACATACGGAAAATGTAAAATGTAAATAAATCTGCTGCTTACAAATATTGAACAAAACGGACTAAGCTTTTGTGTTGGGCCAATAACAATAAAAGTGGCCCAGAAAGACATCCAGCTTCTGGGGCTGAATGTTGTCCTTCATATATTTCTCTCAGAATCGACTTCTATCTTCCTTAAAGTAGAAGTAGTAAAAGAAAAAAAAAGGAAAAAGGAAAAAGGAAAAGATAAAAAAAAAGTGAGAAGAGGAAGGTGAACTTTCATTCATGCCTGGCTGTACCGGATTAAATGGAAGGGCTTCTTTCTCCTCATAATCCAACTTTGATCATCTTATATTGAGTTAGTGTGTCAAATGGTTCCTTTCTTCGAGAAGAAAAGATATTTATTTTTATTAAAATAGTATCGCCGGATTAAAGAGGATGAAAGTTCTCAGATGGGGTGGATTTTTTTTACAGAAATGGATCAAAATTCTTTCGGAGAAATTTATGTAGTCGTTTTGGAGAAATGGAGAATCTAAATTCGAATTTCCTTCTTAAGATTGACTTATCTTAGTTTATTAGGAGGCTTCTGATTTAATAATCCTAAATCTATTATAAAAAATATTATTTATCAAATGTCTTAGATTGTTCTTAAATTACAAAAAAAAATAATGAAATTTTTTTTTTCTGTTCTAGGTAAGTGATCATTAATCAGCGATACTGAATCTACTAATTAAGTAATTCTAGTTAAAAACAGGGAGAATCAGGAAAAGTAAGTGACTTTAAAAAAGAACAATTTAGACTTCTAGAATTTAAAAGTAAAATTTTTACAAATCTTGCCGCAGAACATAGTTTTTTAAAATATTTTTCATTGAAAAGAATTATTTGAAAAAGCGCTTTGAGTTAAAGCGGTCAATATTTGGTCGGTATAATTGGTCATTAGAAGGGATAAAATTTTCTCTAGCTAGCAAGCCCAATTAGGGTACTTTGATCCCTTTGATCTAATCCTTCACATATGCATTTCTCTCTTTGCATAAATTTTCTCCAAACAGAGCGAAGCTTTCAACTGATCCTTAAGTTGACCGATGAATTTCCTCATAATTATCGAAAATAAGGCACACGTTTGTGAAACAGGTGTGTAGTAGCGACAGGTAGCTTTCACCAGTAATAGGAATCCCAGGCTTTTCAGTTTCTCAACCTGTCTGTCACAACTGCCGCTTTTCGTGTCTTTATTCCGTTTTTGAACTCAGAAATATATACTCAATCCTCTCCATTCATCTCTAAACTTGCCTAGACATCTTTATGAAAAAACTCCTCTCTCCATTATTTTAGGTTTAATTTTTTCTGGGCTTAAATTTGAAGAAAAAAAATATTTAAAAATAGCTCTCTAAATCTGAATTAGTGAAAAGTGAGCCACTAATTTACTTTAGTGAAAATTTTTACTAATTATTAGTTATATTTCACTATTTCAATTCGTAGTTTTCAACTTTTCACTAAAGTTTTAGTTAAAAATAACTAACAATTGGTAGAATTTTTCACTAAAGTAAATTAGTAACTCACTTTTCACTAATTCAAATTTAGAGAGAGCAGTAAATTAAATTATTCAAAGACAATTTATGTTATATTTGTAATAAAAAAATGATTGAATAATCAGTAAAATACTTGTTGATCCTGACTGTTCTGATTCTAGGATATTCTCAATCATTTTTACTTCAATGTACTGAAATATCAATAAAATTCACTGGAAAATCAGTTAAATTTATTAACTTGTCAATCAAGTTTACTGTGGAAATATTAAACGATTCAAATTCTTTAAATATGAAGAAAATTAATTTCAAATAGATTTTTTGCTTTTTGAGTTAATTTCTCAAAAGAAATACCTGATACCAAAAATAAAAGGTGTGAAGAAGCAAAGAAGGAATTTTTTGTTGGGCGTCCGAGAAATGGATAGTCGTACAAATTGGCCTCTCATCTGTGGTTATGAGACACCCTAACCCAACAATCTTTTCGAGAAGGAAAGATCAGAGTCAGATAAGTCTAGAAAAACAGTAGAAAATCCTGAACCTCCCAAGGAGTCACGTATATTTCAATCAAGAATTCTCTTGACTTCGTAGATCCTTCTTTTTCGATCTTTTTAATTCTTTATAATGAAAATTAGTGGTTTCATCCAAATTTTCAACTCGAATAAATTCATAGCACGACTAAGTTATTTTCCAAGGAGAAACTCCCTTATAATTATATAATATTAATTCATTTCTTTACTCAGACGAATTCCGGCTCAATGCGAGTAATTCGTGGTCTCCAATTAATTTTATATAGACTTTATAAAGTCTCAAAATACTTTCTGTAACACGCACATTTTTTCCACTATCTCGACTTTGTCATATAGTTGAAAATTTTCTACTGTATGTAATTGCAGTATTGATTATTATATCACTGAGTTGTGACATTCGTTTCTGTCATTACAACAGCCAATTGAAAAGTCCCATGAGTGGTTTGACCTGCAAGAGGTAATGAACTTAGTAGAATTATAACGCGTGGCTGCAACGCTTATGATAAGATAAGAAGTGTTACGAAACAATTCATTGAAGAGGATGGACGATGGAGACAAGAATCTCATTCATTCCATTTATCAACTCAACCAGGCGCAACCAGAAGTACATAGCTTCAACATAAATTTAAAAAAAGGACAGTCATGATCATTTTTAAAATAACGCCACTTTAGAATAATATACAAAATTTTTAACTTTTAGAATTCTTTATAATTGACTTGAAATGAAATTTGCTTACACAGAGTGCAACATTAAATTTTTAATTATGTAGCCCTCGAGACGTCTGAGCTTCTGAAAGATATAGTATACATTACAAAAAGAGCTAAGCGTACGCTACCTAAAACTTGAATGGCTATGGGCCTGGGAAAACCGGTTGTTAGTAAATTGGCGACAAAAAGAAGTCTCGTGTAATTTAAAGTTCGTCTCTCTCGCTAACGAGAGATTTTTTAAATTTTAGTATTATATTTTACTCTCTTTTTATCGGCTTTGTATAAACTCGAGAAATATGTAACAGGCACTTGTCTATCTCATGCTGGATTTCGATCATGTTTTGTAATTCAAAAAAGTACGAATTTTTCGAACATAAAAATAATTGTGAGTTATTCATATTGGTGACATCTCTACACGGTTTCGAGTTTTACTTTTTATCAAAACTAGCAATACGCGCACGATATTATTTGTTTCACTTTTTATCTAACTCCAAGTCATTCAATAGCCAATAACTTTTTTAATCTGCATCAGCGGAATTTCGCTTATTCAAATTTTACAGAGGTTTTAGCGAGGTTTATAAGAATTTTCAGGTTTGGTGATTTTCAAGTGATTTTTATGAAATTCAAAAGATTTTTCTGCTTATTAAAAGATCTTATGGAATCTGATGAGATTTATAATGATTTTAATGGATTTTAAAGGATAAAAATAATGAATTTTAATAGTTATTGTAGAATCTTAAAGAATTTCAATAAATTTCTGGCAATATGAAATCATATGAAATCATTTGTAGTTGTATGAAGTCATATGTAATCGTATGAAGTCACATGAAGTTCTGTGAAACGTAAGTCATTTTCCCTCACTGTTTTACGTATTTTCAGAAATTTGCTTACCAGCATCAGAATTGTTATAAATTTTCGCAAATGAACCCGATAATTTAGAAGCATTGCACATTAGAGCAAAATACTAATTAATGAAGACAGTTGCGGCACAACTCATGCATAAACGTCACCTACACCTGTGAACGTGTTTCATGACTCGGATCGCATGGGACATCACGAGAGGTGACATCAATTAGATTAATTACTCGTACCATTACCATTGGTTCGAAATTTGAGCCTATATTCGCTTCGCAATATACTGAGACGAGAAACGTCAAAAGCACTTAAGCCGTTATTAATGACCATTTTGTACACACATATAATCAATGGTTATGTGTGTTCCGAGGATTGAGAGATTTGCACAAATGCATACACCTAAATTGTAATTAAATTCAATGACTCTATTTTCTATCATTTATTGAGTTTTTCTCTTTTATCTAATTATGACACTTTTGTAAGGTTTGACCTTCATTCGTTCTTTGAACTTTATTCCTCCAACTTGTGCAATAAGGAAAACAAAACTCGAACAAAATCAGTGGCATTCTTCAATTGAGATGTTTGACACTCAATAATTTAGATACATGCTCTTAGCTTTATATCAGAGCAATAGATTAAATTAATCTGATCTATATGAGAAGATATATGTGAGTGTAGAGTGTTAAGATAGTCCATATAATAGTGGTCCCTAGGCGACAAAAAAATAGAGGAACTGACTTGAGAGTTGAGAAGCGTTGAGGCAGTGAAATCATTAGGGCGTTACATTATACACACCACTCATGTGAATTTGCACTTGGGACGACGTGTAACACGTGCTATAATAATCGATGCTGACTGTTTTCATAATCGTTATTAATGTCTGCCACTGGATTGTTGTCTGGGAAAGACGATGAGATCAGCAGAAGCGTCAAGTACACAAAAGATTCATCCTAAATCAACAGTCATCAGCCATAATTCTTTTAGCATTTGAAATATTTTTTTTTCCATTTCTTCTTCTTCTTTTTGCTACTCATTCCTCTACACATTCGCCATTCAATATTTGCGAGGAGATCTTTTTCGCACAGATGGGAAAATTCTTCATTTAGACGTTTTCTGATATTGGGAGATGTTCTTATTTGGATAAGAATATTTACTTGGAGATTTTCTCATTGCGTAATATAATTTCACTAATTCAACTTTAATATATATGTAGATATAAATATATTCTATGGTTAAATTCTGTTTCGGAGGTTTCCAAAGTCTCCCGCGTCTCTTTAATAGTTCCTACTTCCTAACAGGAAATAATGGTTTTCTTGCTAAATAAATTTCTCTGGTGGTGTTGAGATGTAGTGACACAGTAAACGAAGTGTGGAAAATAGGAAACAAACGTCCCCCTCTGGATTCCTGAGTTATTATGCCCATGTGAGGCCATTTGTACCCTTTCACGACATTTACATACTCCTCTATTCTAATCCATGTCTCATTATTATTTGCAGCTTCCTTGACTCTTGTTCTCTTATGACAGAGACGATACTTTCTGTTTCACGCGTGTAGCTCAAGACTTTTTACATTTTTACAAGAAATGCAGATATTTCTTACACCTCAACTCTTTACTTCTCAAATCTTTCTCTGCTTGATCGTCAGAGAGAAATGAAACCTGTGGAAGTTTCTTCGTAGACATTTTTTTATCTTTTCTTTTTTTTTTCGTTTACAAAGACTGGTCCTTTGCTTCTTGCAAAATAGTGAGCGCACTTCTTTCCTTTTTCTTTGAGAAGATTATTTTCTCAAAGTTTCTTTGATATTTATTGTACTTTTGAAAAAATGTTTCCAGAAAAGAGGATTTAGACTTGTGATCTTCATTCAGCGAAGAAATTTTATTTACAGTGTCTACTTTGTGGGAATTTAAGGAAATTACTTTAAATCACGTAAAGTATGTATACATAAGAAAATTGTGTGTTTAAAGTGCTGTTAAATGTCAGTCTATATTTGTAAATATTAACTTCAAGTAGCAGCCACATAGGTATCTTAAAATCTTTCAAATCTCTTTTAATCCCTGATTAAAAATTTCTTGAAATCTTTTGCAACTCATTTTGCAACTTACTATACTTTGTATAATGATTCTATCGGGAAAAATGGGGAATTATCCATGAATCATCTGGGAATTTCATGGAAAAAATTTAGTAGACACTCTGATGTAGAATTATAATGAATTGTTTATTTTTGAAAAAAAAACTGTAACATCTTCCTCAATTTAAATACAAGGGGGAAAAATAGGCGCTTTCCAGTGCGCCAAATAAAAAAATGTAAATTCCTTTTTATAAATCTTCTGTTGAAATAGTACACACATGTTTTAGAGATTTTTTTCAAACTTTTGGACTGCTACGTTTCTATTTTAGCGAGTTTTTCTTCCGCCATGGAGAATATACAGCGGAGTCTGACCCGACTGAAATTTCGTAGCGCGTGATCATGATTACTGTTATATACCAACGCGCTAATAACAAGCCGGCGTCTCGAGTGTGCTTCACGCTCGCGGGTGTTATTTGTTCCTTAAAAAGAGAACCTGAACGGGTAAAAAAAATAAAAACATGAGGAAAAAAAGGACTAGAGACCCGACGCCCATAAAGGACGACGAACCTCGAAAATCCTTTGGTATTAAATGCTTAACCTGTAATTTTCAAGTAAAATTTAAGTAGGGTAGCTACTCGTGTCCATTTCTTCAAGACAATCATTTCTGATCTTATCCAATCAAAAAATCTATAAAGATAAATTGGAACTTGTAAAATAACTTAATTAAAGTGAAATTGAAGTGTAAATTAATTTCAATAGTTAGGAATTTCAAGCTTCACTCTTTAAATTTGAATCTGAGAAAAATTTTACTGATTTATTTATTGCACAATGTTTTCTTTATTCTACAATTGAACATTTCAAGTCGCCTTTTTTTACATATATGTAATGGAAATGTTTCCAAGAATGTACCTTCATTTGGATGCATAGTATGATTAAATATTCCTCGGCACATCATGAAAATTAAGCAGCGCTTGGCTCAGCTCTAGAACTACACGTACTACAAAATTTCATTACATATTAATTAATTAGTATTCATTAATGTTCTACATTTGGTGATATATAATTATGAGGCATATATTAGTTTTTTTTTAAGGTGAATATGGGTCGATCTGATTATAGATTAGGTTTACTCAAATTTAAAATTAGAAATTACGAAAAGCTTCACTCATCATAAGTAAAAGCTAGGGGTCATAGTTTATTTTTTTAAACCTATTCTAAGTAGCTAGAAGGAAATTTTGTTTAGACTCCTGTTGTTCTTGAGATCATGTTTTAGCATTAAGTAAACGAAAGATCTTTGTTTTAATGAAATGCTGCAACTTGAAATTAAAAAATCCTGTTTGAACTTAAACGCATGAATTAGGAATTATTATTAAAAATACTGAGAATAATTTATGCGCTTTATTCATTATTTCTTCCATTTCTTCCATTTTCAAGAAAGTTTCGAAAGATAGTTCGTAAAAAGGAAAAAATTGGAAAACTCTGCGATATATTATGTCCTTTTTCATCGACCGGTCGGTTCCATTCCCACAGCGATAAAGAAGCTGCCTCTCTCAGGAGGAAATTCCACATCACTAGCTTCGATTTATGATACAACTTTGAACTTTTTTTTCGACACCTATGGGCCCTCCCCGTTGGCTGATAAGATACGACGCTCGATATAACTTGTCAATTATTATTATAATACTTCTTTTAATCGCCTAGTCCAAATTTTGATTTGGTACTTATCTCAAGTTCAAAATAAATCTTAAAACATTTATAAAAACGTGTTAATCTTTCTAAAATATTCAATTTCTTTAGTGTAGTTAACAAATATTTTTACTAGATATTTTTTCTGTTTTATGTATGGTTCATAAAATCCATAGTGTATCATATATACATAATTAATTTTTTAAAAGCTTTTTTAATACGAAACCTTTACAAATATTGACAATGAAGTCGAAAGACTATTTTTTGTTCGGAAATTAAGATCAGAAAGGAAATTGTACTGCAGAAGGGCGGATCTCAAAGTTCACAGATTAAAATATAAATCCTGCAGGCGGTCTGCATGGATTCGATTAAAGTGCGGTTTCCAACTCGAAATACGATGTCCTCTACAAAATAAGTTTAAATCGTTTCAAACGATTGTTAAACCAAGTCGTTTAAACTTCTCGAAAAGGAAACATTCAAACTATTTAAGAACATTAAGGGCCTTTAAACCACTCTGATTTTCTCTTTATTTACCTTTTGTTTTATTTTCTTAGAAATTGTTGTGAGACAGAAGCTGAGTCCATTAAAGCAGGAATTATTTATATCCCTTTGCATTTTATCATATTATCGCTCATTATGTTTTAAAATCTTATAATCATGAAGACCTTCTTCGATATTAATTTAACTTTCACTAGAATTTAATTTAATTTTTATAAGATTGGAGCCGACCTTATTCGAAAAGACAAAAATATCACTGCAGGAAATGAAAATGTGTTAGGTCAATAAACCACCTTTCGTATGTATGAATATGTCTGCATGCTTTTACTTAAAACCTGGGTAAAAATAGAATTTCAACTCATCCATACAAATAAATAGACAAAGTTAGCGAGAAAGTATACAAATAGACAAAATAAAGCCTTTTCATAAGATTAATATGGATTTTCAATGAGTTTAAAGATATCGAAAGATCAAAAAGAAATTTTATTATTTTTTGAGATTGCAGAGTTTCAATAGATTTAAAATTTGCAATATAACTTTGGGGTAGAGAAGAGCGGTATTAACAAATAAGTGATAATAAAATTGACGAAATATTTGTGGAAAATTCTAAGATTTGCATTTATGGAAAGACGTCACTAAATCGAATGGAAAATTTAATATAGACTCGAGAAGTTTCGGTATGCAGCAATTGCAGTTAATTAAACGAGGACTCTTGAACAAACTCGTACAATTATCGAAAGCTCCATTCCTCAGAGAAACTATTATATGGAACTCTAATCGAAATGCGTCAGTTGTCGCGTCGATCCAGTGAATTTGAGACTTTCTTACTAAGGAACTTTTACTGTCATGTGTCATTTTCTTCCAAGCACAAGTCAAGATACTTCCGCCACCCTGATTCTCCCTATTTCATGTTTAACTATTACCAGATGGCAGATCGCGTTGACGTTCCTCAAAAAAAAAAGAAAAGAAAAATGGTCGTTGAACCCAAGGGCAATTGTGAGTCATAAAGAGTCTAGGATGTAATTTTCAAATGCAAATCAAACGTTAAATGTATAGTGGAAAATTGTTCAAGTATAAGTCGTTTGCATTTAAAGCATCACTTAAATTCAAATATTTGGAAATTTTTAGAAGAAGCAAAATAATCTTAGCCTTGAGAAGACCTATTATCAGCTGTAAAATTTTGACTCAACGAATTAGGCTAATTATTGTGAACTTTTTAATTTTAATGGATAAAGTAGGGCGAGTTCCAAATTCTGGGGTGGAAACTTTGGTCAGTCATTCTTTGGGTTTTATACAGCTAGTCTGCACCAGAAAATTTTGGATGTTGTAAGTTTTAGAAAAAACGAAAAATTTTTCGTATATCATAAATATTGCAAATTTCAGTCTGATACATTTTTTTGATCTTTGAATGAAGACCTACTAAATGTAGATCTTCCAGCTTTCAGTCCATAAATCTTCTGAAGATTAAATGTCCCAAAGCCATTCGAGGTTGAATGTGTAGGAAATTCGGTCAGGAAGGAATTCTCTCTAGAATCTGAAAGGCAGAAAAGTTTCTGGAACAAGAAAGAGCACTATGGATAAGTCTCTTGCGTATCAGAATTCGTATCATGTTCTGTGTGTTGAGAAGGTTAGAAATAGTACATTAGAGTGTGTGTTGCCCTTGATAGAAAAAAAAAGAAAGACAAAAAAGGATGACTTGAGAAAAAAGGAAGAACTCTGTTAGAAGGAAAAAATAATGAGAGGAAGCAACTTAAAGAGTTAGAGGAAGAGGAGATGTAAGAGGATAGAGAAGTTCACTGCTCTTATAAACACCTCCGCGTGTACATAATCAAGCACCTGGTACACGAGTCTGATCCTGTAAGTGGATCATTACACTTTCGCAGTTCGTGTACACAATGGCACGTGTTGAATACGAGTTAAGACGAGCGATAAAATATCAGGTGGTTCAAGAAAAGAGATCAAGAATGATTTAAGAATTGCGAAAGCGTTTATCCCCTTTTAAAAACCTCTTTTTCCACTCTCTTTTTCGAACTTTTTTTTCTAAATCACTTAAAAACTTCAGTTTTTTCAAATCTCACCCCTTTTTAAACTAATTTTCAAAACTTCTCATCCACCCTCTTTTCAAGCATGTTTCTCAACTTGCTTTTTTGCTCCCTTTTAATCCTTTTCAATCTCTTGCTTCAAACTATTTTTTCTAAACTTTTTTTCAAACCCTTTTTCCAACCTTCTCTTTTTCAAAGCACTTTTTCAAATGTCTTAATCCACCATTTTATACCACCCCATTTCAAAATTTGACTTTCAACCTCCTTTTTTCAAATAATTTTTCCACATGCTTTATTTCATCTCTTTTTTTAATTTTCTCTTTGAAATATTGTTTTCAACACTCATTTTGAATTTCGTTTTTCAAACCCCTTTTCAAAGAATAATAAAACTGATTTGGAAAGTGGTTTGAAAAAATGAAGTTGGAAAAGACTTTGAAAGAGTTGATTTAAAAATGGGATGTGACAAATAGTTTGGAAAATTAGTTTGAAAATGGAGTTTAGAAAAGGAGGTTGATGAGAGGTTTGGAAAAAGTATTCAGAAAATAGGGTAGATTTGGAAAAAAGGTTTCGAAAAGATGATTTGGATTTGTTTAAGGGGTTATTCTACTTTATAAGCTGAAGAAAAGAGCTATTTTTGAACATTTTTTTTTTTAGTATATCATGAACGGTATGAAAATAAATATTTTTAGGTATAATAAAACATGTATTAAACTACATAAAAAAATTTTTTTTTATGAACTTTATTCAATTTTTATATTAAAAATAATGATTGTGTGTAGGCTTCTCAAAATCAAAAGGGTAAACGGTACCAGGGATATCTCGGTAACGGCTAGCTGAAAAAAAAACCAAAGTGGGTTTGCTTCAGTATTACTAAAACTAGGCCTGTTGCCTATAATATCGGTCGAATAGTTTTCATAAAATCCTTGGTACCGTTTTAAAAACGCTGTTTCGAGAAAAACGCGTTTAAAACAATAACAATGCAATAAAATAAATAAAAAACAATTTTTTTCCGTATTTTAAAACATGTTTTATCATACCTATAAATATTTATATCCATATCTTTCTTGACATACCCAAAAAAAATGTTGAAAAATAGCTCTTTTTTTTAAGCGTATAAAGTAGAATAATCCCTTAAAGGGTTTTTGTAAAAAGGGTTTGGAAAATGGAGTTAAAAATAGAGGTCGCTTAGAAAAGTGAATTAGGAAAGAGTTTGAAAATATTTTTGGGAAAGGGGATTAGAAAATGAGTTTGGACAATATAGTTAGAAAAGTGAGTTTGAAAAGTAAGTTGGGTAAAGGGATGTGGAAAAGTGGATTGAAAATGAGAGTGAGAGCTCTCATTTGGAAAAGGGGATTAGAAGAGAAAGGATTGAAAAGATTTTTGGAAAAGAGGGGTCTGGTAAATGGAGTTTGAGAATGTAAAGAGAGTTAAAAAAGGATTTTGCAAAAAACGGTTTGCAATGGAATAGAAATTATAGCAATTATTAGACAAGGGTTGGAAAAAGAATATAGTGCCTCTTTTTTCGAAGTGATTTTAGGATTAATTATTTCGGAAAAGATTCAAAGGAGAAAATTAGTTAGAAATCAAGCAAGTTTGGATGAATGATGAATCAGCAGTGGCTGATGATACTTTTGTGTGGAGGCCAATGAGCCAGCTTGGCAGAAACTCGAGCTTTGTTGCAACAAGTGCAATCATGCCAATGCCGCCTTGCAGTCTCGTCAGAGCAGACAGCCTGGCGCTGCACATTCAATGGAAGCGTTACAGTTACGTAATCACTATAAAGCTGGCTCTCTGGGCCTCTGGCTGTTGTGTTGCTGTGCTGCTGTAGCTGTACTTACTGCCTTTAGCTTTCGAGTGTGTTCATGCTGTCGACTCACGCATTATTTAACATTTAACATTCCATCTTGCCTCCCTCCGACCACGTGCTGCAAGGCAAAAAATCAAATAATATTTAACGCCAGCTGGAAGATTTGCTTATGATAGAGTAAATTTGAATAAGCGAGTTTTTAATATTTTCATTATGAACTTTTGATCACATTTTCTATTTTGAAAACATATACCCTCTTTTGAATTTCATAAATATAATAATTGCGAGGCCAAAACGTTTAAAAATTGCAAATTAATTTATAAAAATGTTTATCCGGTGGAAAATCAACAAGATATATCGAGGTTTGATTTAAAAGTAAGTGATTTCATGAAACTATAACGATTCCAGTGGTATTTTTTATTTAATTCTTTCGCGCAATTCTTAGAGCTAGTTTGAATCACGTCAGTCCCTTTTTTAAGCTACAAAAGCTTCCCAGAGATATATTTTCCACCGCCCAGTGCAACTTCTCTGGGTTGATAAACGCTCTGCGCCTCCTTTCCAATTAAAAAAATATCCTTTGTCTTTAAGAATGACGTTAATGACCTGTTCTTTTTTTTTTGTTTCAGGTAAGCTCACTCACTTCCTCTTCTCAGTTTATCAAAAATTTCTGAAAAGTGAGTATTTACTATTTATAAAAATTGTCAGCGTTTTATTATTTGACTGAAAAATCCGTCATATTCTCGAAGGAAAGATAATTAAAAGTATATAAACCTGCATTTCCCTTAAAATGCACATAATTTAACTTTCTAACAAAGAGGCTAAATTGTTTTCAAAGAAGCCATTTACTTTTCTGTAAATAAGGTAACTAATTATAAATTGAAAACCTTTCGTACACAGTAACCGAAGGAGAAAAATCTTTCTTATATACAAATTATATTTTCTGCTCCATTCCTCGTAGTAATGTTTTGGTTGAAAATCCAAGAGTGGAGCTCCAACTCGTCTCTTTCATATCGCGACGAGGACTCGACTGTATGCAATATTCAGGAGCGTGGATGTTACTTTACTTCATCATTTGATTTTTTCCATTTTTACTTCTGCTACTCTTCCAATCCTATACTTCGTATTCTTTCGTTTTCTTCTCCTCTTTCCTTTATTTTTTCTTCATCCAGAGGGAATAGAAGACTGCCTTTGGATTCTTAAATAAATGTGTGTAGGCATTTAAATACAAAGTGCTATTTCGTATCTGAATATCTGAAACGAAGGCATTGTATCTATACATTTTTTTCTTCATTGTATGTACATTATACAAATTGAAGATCCCTGAGTTCTTTATAAACAAAAAATTAAAAAGAATTTTTTATCAATGCAGTCTTTCGAATCTTTAAATACTTAATTCAGTCTGAGACCGAACGCTTCGAGTGAATAAAAATATTACTATTTTTTTTTTAATGTTGAGATGATGTGATACCACACGAGAAATTCAGTTTCCAAATTTCTGCTAATTTTTTGGTTTGAATAATAATCAAATAAAAAAATAGTCTATCAGCAATGTTTTCGTAATCTCTATTCGTAAAAAAATTCAGCGAAAAATATTCATTATTTCGGACGCAAACAACTAAAAGCTAAATTGGTTGTTTGGTATGTTCAAGATTTCAAGTATTTTTTATAATTTTCTATTATTTGCGCTATTTTTAATTACTTTTATTTCCGGTTTTAAAGAAAGCGTACTTTCTTGTATATTAGAAAACAATAGAATTTAAAAATTATTTATTGCATAAAAGATGGGGGGAGATAAAATCTATGGTGAATATAACGATCGTGTCTTCTTACGAGAAACAAAGAGAATATGAGGATGAGAAAGAAGAAGGAATGGTATTGTATTCTTTATAGAAAAGCCGACACGAAGAATGGCTACCATGTGGGATTGTCGCCGGCTAGCATGCAGAAGCCTTAAAACAGGTCTCGAATATCCTTAAGGTTGGACCAAAGAAATTCTTCATGGCAAGAGGATGAGGAGATTTCAAAACCATCCGACTAATTTCTCCATTCTTCTTGCCTGGACGAAATCCAGCAGTTATCAAATAGAAATAGAATAAAGGGACACAGAAAATAATAAATGACATACAAGAAAATATATTTTATCACATTAGCACGGACACGAACCGTCGATTATTTTTGAGGTCGGTAAATGTCGGAAACAGAGATCTGCATTAAAAATTAGCCTAATCCAAAAACTGAATATTTTCTTATTTTTAATGATAAAACTTTAAATTTATATATTAAAAAATTGTGTTGAATTTGGTGTTATATTGAAATTTAAATAAATTTAAATTTGTAAAGAGATTGATGAGCTGGACTTTGGTTTTGTGAGCTCAGATTCCTCAGAAAATAAAAAAAGAGGTTTTTAAGACATTTTTTTTATCCTCCAAGATTTATCTCCCATATCTTTGAAATGTATTGTCATGTTTTGGGGATTTCATGGTCTTCGACCTGCTTTTAGCACGGGTATGTCATAAAATCTGTAACGACTTGCGTTCCAATTCCTGTGACGTGTAATCGTCTCCACAGGAGCCGCCATCTAGGTTGGGTTTATAGTTCACGGTTTATGGTTAACTTGAGTTCCACTTTCATCCAGCGAAGGATCAGATGGTCAAGAGGGTTGGACGCCGGGGGTGGGGGGAAGGGTTTAAGACAAATCCTTCGAGAAGGAGGATTTACGGTACTCTGCTTTAGACATCTCTAGATTTCTATGTTCGATGATCATCGACACTCGGCTTCCGGTTTAAGATGCAATCTCCAATGTTTTCTTTTATCTCTCTAACCTTGGTCTACAAATTTTTCGGTGTGAGTTACAAACCTAATGGGTCAGATATTAAAGATAGAAACATAAAAAGCTACAGAAAAATAGTGTAGAAAGTTGTTTGTTCTTTGAAGAAATTGAATCATCACTTCTATTTACAGAGTTTAACATCAAGAGTTATTAATATATTCGCGTATTGTGAGTACAAATATAAATTTCTGTGCGAGAGATATGATTTCAAATCCTCTTTACTTTATCTGTTCCCTCACTTTTTATCCAGAAAGGGATATGGATTTAGCCTATGACGCAAGTATCACCAACTGAGTGGCACGTGCTCTGAATTAAGCTCGAAATTTACTAAAAAAAAAGTCTTCTTTAATTCACTCTCTCTGTGCATATGTTTTCAGTAAATTTCTAGTGTGATTATTGTTTTATTATATGTTAAATATAAAAAAGGAAATATGCAATTTATTTTAAAATTGCATAAATCATTCATTTATTTTTTATTTTTGAAAGGCGACCTTGAAAAAAATATCACGTATTATTTCGACAATTAGGATTTCCGGATATGTATGTAAAATTCAAAGAGCAAAACGGAAGGAACAAGAATGACGTAATATGATCCTGTATGTAAACTGCAATATATATTTATGTATATATGTGTAATGAGTATACATGAGCATTTGAATTCCTCTGTTTATCTTCATTAATGCATTTCATCTACGTCTAGCCTTTCGCCTCATTAATTTCAGTCTGCCGTATAGGAAACGGACGCGACTCGTTTGCAAGATCGTGTAAATTCTACACCTAGGGCAAATTTCCCATTGCAATTGAAGGGCGGTCAAAGCCACCACACGAAACGGGAAATTCAATTATTTAAGAGCGCTCTTGACCACGCTGCCAAGTTACACAAATAGACTCGAACAATGAATGTCATTTGCACGTGGTGTTCTAAACAGAAATGTATAAATTTTATTAGAGTGGCGAAGGATGCATTTCTATTCAAAACAAGTTTAAAAAAAGGCAACTTGCGTAACATTAAATCTGATCTGAATTTAAAGAGAAGTGATTAAATTTTAGCTTAATTTTTCTTGCAGTTTCTGGCAATCATAATGAATGATTTTTAATTCTCGTTGAATCTCTTGAAATTTTTGGAAATCCCTCAATATGTGAAATAATTTAAGCGAGTTAACGTGATTTTTTAGAAGAAAGAGAGAGAGATTGATTATAAAATGAATCTATTAAGAATCTTCTGACAATTTTTAATCTCAAAACGTGTTTTACTTTACTAATACTAATCTTTATTATTTAAAAAATTTTCCACTTTTACTTTTAAAAACATTGTCACACAGACGTAATATTTTGCAAATTTTCTCACCCCGTAACATAATGTCGTCTCGTTAACCCCTGGGGTCGTTGCTCAACGACTCAAAGGGTCTGTACGAGAATACGTGTCTGCAATTTTCCACAATCTCCGACTCGATCCTCGAATTTAAAACTACCACTTAAAAGATGGTGCATACAATTTTACCTAGATACTTCATACATTATATTACATTCTTCCACTTCATTTTAATTACTTTTTTTTTTTTTTTGTAAAAAAAATACAAGTTTATTTCACTTCTGTTTATTATCTTTTCTTGGAAATTCTTCATTTAAAAAAGGAAATGTCTATAGAATTATTTATTAAGATAATTATAACAAAAAACATAAACCAGAACGTCTATTAGTTTAAATATTTCTGTAGTAATTTCACAAAAAAAAGCCAGGTCGAGTGCGCCTGCGCTTAGAATTTTCGAGTGCTCTGCACACATTAATTTCCATTGCGGACTTGTGAAGCCATTCAAGTGCACTTAAACAAGTACAATGATTATGGTTTCATGTGGGCGTGAATAAACCGAATGTAGGAAAAACAAACAAAGCTCTATTTTTGTCTTTGAAAACTGAAACTCTGTTTTTTTAGTGAAAAGAGAAAATGTCCATTTAACTCTTCTGCGGAGCTTTCATTATCCTTCTTTAAAGTAACTTTAATTTAGAATTGCATAAAAGGTTTTAGTAAACTACTCTTTTCCACTAACTTCACTCTTCCCTTTATTTATTTTTTTATCATTATTTTTTTGCTGGAAACTGAGGTGTTTATGACTACGACACTGATGGGCAAACGGCATAAAATCGCGAAAGAAGCAGACAAGAGAGATTGCGGTCGGATACCGCGGAGTGGAATAGCGGCAATTCCAAAGGAAAATTTACAACGTCTATAAAATCTTAAAGCTGCCTTATGTCTATGACATGCATCTGATACAAGATGAAAGTCAATTCCTGATGCAAGTTTCCGGAACGATATTCCATTCCTCTTTATTGCAAGAAATGTTTCACAAAGCTTATTTAGATCGGAGTATAACAGAATTGTTCAAGCCAACCAAATCTATAAACATCTAAAATATGTCTAAATAAAACTTATAAAGTTTTAACGATAAAAAAATCATTTGTAACATTTTTATATAGAGAATGCTTGAGAACCGATATCTGAAGCGCCAGTTTTTTTTTACAAAAGCAAATTCCCTATCGCCTGATCAGTTGCTCTAAAAGTACCGGCGGGAGACAAGAAAAACAAAAGTGCGACATTTTTTCCTTTCATCTATAAATGCCTTAAGTTAAAAAATTTTCCAATCTGTGAAGAATTTTTTGCTTGCTATATAGTTCAAAGGGAAATTAAACGGAAACTGTAAAACGTTTCACAGAAACTTCAATCACCGTGTAACTAATATATTTCTCAATGATGGTATAATTTAATTAATATAAAAATTGAAAAGTGTAGAATTTTGATTTTGTGTTAAACGATTCATTTTTAGATATATAGGATCTTGAAAATTAAGTTGAGCACATGTGACACAGCGTTGATTGCAATTGAAGAGTGAAATAACGCCTGAATACACATGCCTTGCTAAAGGCAAATTCCCTTTCTAATTTCGTTTTACGACTCGGATCTTTTACGATGTACACGTTAATTTTTTCTGACTTGCAAACACAATTCGTGCAAATATTTACACGAGTTGTCCCAAGAATTAGGATCTTCACTCAAACCTCATTAGTCTCTTCTATTTTATTTTGTTCATATAATTAGAAATTTTCTTCTCAGATTTACTAAGTATCCTCTCTCTCTCTCTCTCTCATACTCTGAGAAAAAATCGATGTGAGAGGGAGATAAGGAGAGCGTGCGAGAACGAGAAACGCCCGTCCTCCCCTCCTTCCCCCTCTACTTATCTCTGTAGCTCGCGTGGTGGCTCGCTTTAAGTCTAAGAGTCCGATTTTTTTTCAAAACTATCAAAAAATTTATCTGGGAATACAATTTTACCTATACAGCTTCATATTTATCAAAAGAATTAGTTCATTTTATCGCGGACGCCCACATTTATGCTCGATTTAGAAAATTTCTCATTTTCAATTGGCTTTCTTTATGGTCAGTTTATTATGAATTAACTTCTAAACTCTTAAAGAGTAATAAAAGAGGCATTCTAACGTGAAATTCATACTCATTAGCGTGACATGACCTGCCATGACATCGAACACATCGTGTGTATAATTGAATATTACGACGTCGAAAAGCGACACGCTGTGTAACGAAACAGTAATCACTATCACAACGCGGAAGGCGTAATCGATCATTCGTTCAACTTATCATCGAACCACCTACGAAGAAATCTTGCTATTAATAACATCATCCAAATGTCCGAGAATGACTTGCAAATTATAATCTTGCATCTTTTATGTTTAAATATACAAAAAGGAAAAAGTATTTAGTTGCAGCTCTTTTTTTTAAACTTTTTATACTAATTTTAGAATAAACTAAACTGGAACTGGGTTTGGATTGATTTGAATTTTCACTGATTCAAATTGAAAGAGAAAACCCTGAAAGTTATTAAAATTCAAATTTCTAGAATTTGGGGTGAATAACTTCTTCCCCTCGCCTTCTTTTCAATGAAAGCGATTATTCTGCAGCTGCACGGAGAGAAAGCTATGGTTGGGCCAACCATAGATATTGAAAAATATGGGGCAACCATATCTATGGTTGCTGCAACCATATCTATGGTTGCTGCAACTATAGCTTGGTCAGCGCAACCATTCAATTGCTTAGCTTATCTATTTTTTTGGTTGCGTCAACCAAACTATGGTTGTGCTGACCATACTATGGTTGCACCAACCATAGCGATATGGTTGCCCCATATCTTTCAATATTCTATGGTTGGACCAACCATAGCTTTCTCTCCGTGTGGTAGAGTTTTTTAATCGAGACTATTTAAGCGATGAGCTTTCATTGAATAAAAATAACTCAATAAGCTTAAGGCGATTGCGTCAGAATTCGTTAGCATTACCCCCCCCCCCTTCTCTCTCTCAAAAAACATATACTCTATATTTCTTCGTTGGTATAATCATCTGAAGGTCTTTGCGCTCAAGTATGAAATGGCCGCTACCGGCGCCTAAAATTCCCTAGGCTAATTGCACACACGTGGCATCCGATCTGATCGCGTTTTGAATGCGTAACACGCACGACAGAAAAAAGGTAGCGGAAAAAAAAGAAAAATGAAAGAATAAAAACAGAAGGATAAACGATTCTGTATGCGGGTGGTCCTCAGGCCTAACTGAGAATTAATGTTGTTACAATCGGTTTGGAAAAAAAGTAAAAAAGGAATTTTTATTCATATTCATTTCTACCATTTTCGTAGAAAGGAAGCTTTTGAAATTAGGATTCTTAGGCAGATTTCAGGTCAGAAAGTGGGAGCGGGTTTTGCCCTTTTCGAATGAAATGTAAAATTTATTCAATTTTTTTTTCGTCCTTTGGTGGTTTTCACGAGAATTTATCAAGTTTTTTTAAAAATTAATTCCCTGAAAATTAGGCCAGATGAATCATTAGAGATACGTTTAATTTATTTCCATTACTGGTACAATTCTGTGACTCACTGACCAATATCTGCGAATTTAAAAAAAGTATAAGTGGTCACTGACCTTGATTACTCATCAAGCTAATAAACTCTCAACTCTTGAAACTTGACTCAACTTCTTCTTACTCTTCTCCCGAAAGATATCATTAGAAGAAAACTTAACAATTAAAAGTCAAAATCCTTCAAATTAATTAAAATCATTTGAAATTCATTAAAATCTTAGAAATCTCGTTAAATTGTTTGTAATTTTTGAAAATCGCTTGGAATGCTTTCATATCTCTTGAAATCTTAAAAAACTTCTTCAAAATGATTTATTTAAGTCAAGGTAATTTAAGATTCGAGAATCGAATACAAAATTTATGGATACCAAGTTTTGTGTTTAAATACTGAAGTTATTGAGCTTCGAAATATGTGAAAAATGTGAAACTTTCTTAAATCATAATGGAAAATCATCAAATTCACTGAACAACTTGTCCTCGCGTGGGCTGAGATACTAACTAGTGTCCGTTCTGTTATCAACAAACATCCGGGATGTCGACGTGATAATATCTCATCCCCCGCACTTCCTTGCATCCTTGGCTTTAATGCGCGTTGCTCAGAAAAAATCACGACTTCATCGAACACTTTTCAATTTTACTCCTTGATCTTTCCTCAAACACTGCTTTTAATCTTCTTCTTTTTCTTTTAATTACAGTTGCAAATATTTTTTTTTGAACAGAGAAATTAATATATCAAGATGGAATTCTTTCCCCTCTTCGAATTTTTACAAATCGAAAAAAAAGTAGTTTAGTTCCTGCACCAGTCAAAACAAAAATAAGACATAAATTATTAAGTTCAAAATAATTGTAATTTGTTTCGCGCTCAAAAGCAAGGTAAACATATTTCAACCGAAAAGTATTTTGGGGCTGAGTTTATATTGGACGTGTGTAATATACAGTCATACATTGTACACAACCTGCTATTCTTTTTTACCACATTCGATTCATCCGAAAACATAAAAATCACTGTAACGCTGCTGACTTCGCTCTTAAATTCTACTCAAAGTACTTTTAATACCAGAGCACGGCGGCAGATGGGATTGAAAGCCCTAACGATGAGCCCGGGGCTTCTGTAAATCAAGTTTCATCTGAAGTAGCGCCCACTTCTAAGGCGCTGAGATAAACCAAAAGAGAGCAGATAAAGAAAAAATATAACAAAAAAACACAAGAAGAAGAGAATAAGATGTTTGGTAGATTCAACAAAGCTGATTACAAAAATGACGATGAATATCTCCACAATTGTCTCCATTATGCTAAAAATTGGCAAAAGTCCGCAATCTATTTGTGTGAGCGAAAAATATTTTAAATAAAGAGTTTTAGAATCCTAATTAATATAATAAAAGTTTTTAAGTTGCAAAATAATTAGAGTAGATATATTGTAGGTTTTTGTTGGACAATCGATCTTCCAAAAACCTGGATTAGAGTGGCTTCTAGCTCGCCTGGATTATATACAGCTCTATATGATTTTGGCTGAGCCTCAAAATCGATTATTAATCAAGCTTCAGCTAGAAAGTTACATAAGCTAATAAATACGTGACAACCAACCCCGACCTGCCTCAAGTCAAAAGCAGTACCCAACAGTTATAGTTTAGTTCCCGTGTTTACGTTTTGTCACCGTTCTGCGACTCCCCTCCCCATGTCAGGTGACCTGTGATATTGCCCCTAGTTCTTGAGTGTGTTATCTGGTGCTGCAGAGAGAAGCTACTGTGTAAACAATGGAGTCAACTAGGCGTAACATTACCAACTTCACGGGAAACTTGTTTCTTATTCTAAGACCGATATATCACTTTGTGAATCTTAGTCAGTTGAGAAGTCAGTGCTACTGACTCCGACCCTCTTTTGAATTAAATTCAGATGATGAAGTTAAGGGTGAAAGGAGTTAGCTAATATACATATATATATATATATAATTTGGACATTGTTAGTATCATTAATCAAAATTCCCCTAAACTTCTAACTCACATCCTCTCCTCTTCATTCTTTTTTTCTCTCCAGATCATCAATGTCTAATTAATTAATGCTTGATTTTTTTCTCTTTGGCCCCACAAACTGGCCTCTCGTGACGCCGTTCGTACATCGTAAAGTGGTTGTGTCACATCATCCTGTCGGCATTCCGCGGATGGCAATTCGGTAAAAAATAGTGGAGAAATAAATTCATCTGATAGTCGCAGGAAAGAAAAAAGTGGACCAAGTCCTTTGACTCCCGCGGCGAACTAATTGACGATGCATTCTTTTTACAAAGTCAAGCAACTCTTCGACCCTCAAATTCTTGCCACGTTTAAATTTCTATTATTCCATTACTTATTCCATTTAATGCAATAATTAAAATCCCTTCGGATTCCCCCCAATCTCCCGGGACTTTCAATACCCAACAGCATCCCTATCCCTTGGGATTTCTCCCATCTTGGAACTGTCCCCCTAAACTTAATTCCATTCTCTTTCAGCGGAACATCCCCTATCCCCGTAATTCCTCGCATCCCACGGGACTCCCTTCATTTCCCGAGATTTTTCCTAACTTTAGGGATTTCCGCATATCTCAGAACTCCCCGTAGCCCTAGGGATTCTACCTATTCTACAGAGCTCTCCATATCATCTAGAACCCCTAATATACTACAGGACTTTCCTCTATCCCTAGGAATTCTTTTATAAACACTATCTTTCACTATCCTTCTGTATTTCTCCCATTCTTGCAACTTCCCCTATCCCCGGAACCTCCCCCTATCCCACTGGACTTCTAAATTTCTCTATCCCCCGGAATTTATAAAGATAGAGGGAATTTGAGATCGCATTTTGGGGATACGGGGGATATTTGCCCCTATTCCCGAAATTAATCCTATTCCATGGGACTCTCTCTATTTTCCAAGATTCCTCCTAACTTTCAAGATCTCCATATCCCTCGGGGGGAGGGGGAGTTTCAATAGGGATACGGGAATAGGTAGCTATTCCATAGAACTCATATCACCCAAAGCTCCTAATATCCTGCGGGATCTTCTCCTATCGTTCCAGATTCCTTTACACACAGAACCTTCATTATTCTTCGGGATTTCTCCCATTCTTTAAGCGCCCCTGTCCCGCAGAAAAACCCCTAAATCCCGGAAACTCCCCCTATCCTACGGGAATTTCTATATAATAATCTCAACGTATTTTTAACTCCCTCTATCTCACGAAATATTATCCGTTCCTTTTTTTGTCTCATTTATTTCACTTTTAAAATTGCTAATAAATAAATCTCGTCAACGGTACTGCTTGCTAAGTTGATAAAGCGACAATGACCGATGGGATTTCAAAATGAAACTTCGGAGACCATCTTACGTGTAGTTTCAAACCTTAAAGTGTCCTGAAGTATAATGGAGAAGGTGCAGCAATCTCTTTCTGAGATTGGCTCCTCGACCACGAAAATTTACGTTGTCGAGCATTTCTCCATCCTAACAGTATACCTCTTTACCCTCCTCGACTCATACTCTCGTTTCTGAACCTCCCTCCCTCTTCTTTATTCTCTCCTAGTTTTGCTCTCTTCTTTTTTACTTCGGGAAATGTCCCCAGAGGCTGGAGACGTTTTAGCGACTGACTCGAAGCCACCGAGTTGAGAATCCCGAAGGGCCAAAAGAAAGGCGTGACTCAACTTCGAGTAATGAATTGCTAGCGAGATGATAGAAGAGAGAACTGAAAGAGAGATAGAGTTCAAGTGTGGTGGAAAGAGAGGAGAAAAGAGATTCCAGACGCGAAATTACGGCTCGGATACCTACTTCGAAACAAATATACGGTTCCACATATCCCCGAATCGCGAAAAGAAAAAAAGTCTAGAAACTTGTATTAGTTGTATTGAACTTTTCAATTTTTATTGGGTATTTTTTTATAAAAATTAGATTATTTATTTGTGAATCTGAAATCGGGATCTATTTCTAACTTTGAATTCGAATGCTATATTAGACAATTTGCTGTGATTGCCAGGAGAATTAAAAATAAATATTTTCCGAGAACATTTTAAGAATTTTTAATGTTTCAAATGTATAAATCATGGCTGCCGAAATTATAATTGCCAAATAATATTATTGGCAAAAATTACTTAATTATGATTACCAAATTTTATAAAATAATGTCCAGATACATCCTTTTACACTTCTACCGCCGCGATTTGCGATTTTCTCTCTTAATTTTCATCACATTTTTCACATTTTGCGAATTTAATATTGTCAAACACAGAATTACATTTTTTGCCTTCCCTGATAATTTGATATTTTCATGTAACATACGAGCTTAAATATGCTAGAATGGTTTTTCCCTTTGCACAGTAAAGCGTTGTCCATCGCCCTAACACATAAAGAAAAAAAAAAAAGAATCGTCGAAATGAAAAAAGCAGAGAGAAAATGGCAGGTTTTAGTCAGAAGAGTGAGATTGGACGCCTGACGATATATTTTTTTTTCCCGAAACGTCGAGTAATTGACGCTTTTGTGTCTGAAGCAGGAAAATGATCTCGAGATTTCAGATGTACTTGGCATCACCACTCTCCAGCTTCTAGTTTTTTTCTTTTCTTTTTATTATCTCTCTCATGATTTTTTTATTGTTTTTTCTTATTCATGGATATATTTCCATGCGTTCTGCTTTTTCCTTTTGTTTTGATTCTTGCTTTTCATTCGACTGAAGTTTGCAACGTTTTACGGATGAACGAAAATGAAAATTTTTTCTTTTTTCGAAAACTTAAAAGATTAAAAATTTTATCGTGAAAAATAGAAACAATTGATGAAATAAGAAGAAATAAATAAGAAAAGGTGTTTTCTTTGCTTTAATGGAACTATGAGCTTATCTAGTGGACAATTAAATACACCAGATGTCAGGGAATTAGAAGAATTTTTCCCAGGGTTTTAACAGGCGTAATTCCGGAACAATCGTCATTAATTAGTAAGACAGGAGAAAGGGGATATGGAGAAAAGAATTGTTATGAGTCGTAAAAAGCTAATCGTAGATTATTCTGAGTTACGCCTATTCGTGTATTTTGCACGCATGTTATATTCAGAATACTCGTAAAATACTTGACTTAGTGCCACGGGAGAATCGGAAGCCCCCAGGGATATTAAGTAATTTAATTTTCGAGAATGACCAGTAGCAGTCGATTTCAAATGTTTTTTATAGCAGATTAGATGGATCGGATTTCGTTAAAAAGGAATCATAAAATAAATAAATATATGGAAAAATGTTATAATAATGAAGGTAGAACGGAGAGAAGGGGATAAATAACGGTAGAATAACAAAATAAATAAATAGAGAAGATTCAATAATACAAATGAGAAAATATATGGATGTCAGGAATATGTAAATAATTCTAGTAAATGGTAAAATTCTGGGGAATTTGATTGCATTATGAATGAATTATGGTTGAATTTGGTTGAATTCTTGGAAATTTGTTAATCACTCTAGTGCATTTTACTGAATTCTGTTAAATTATAATGAATTTTTTTGAAGTCCAATAATAAATTGTAATAAATCATGATTTAATTGAGTTTTGATCAATTTTGAATGAATTTTATTACATTATATTATCATAATTTCATTGTGATTAATTCTATTTCATTTTGGTGAATTTCGATAAATTCTAAAAAATTCTGTAGCAAAGATAAAATTGTGTGAAATTTTGGTGCACCAAAATAAAAAGAAGGGGTGACGATTTTTCCACAGACCTGACTTAAGGTTTTCATTTTTTTTGTGTTGTTAAAGTTACAAAAAGAAGATTTAACTTTTAAATTGTCTGTACAAGTTCGCGAGCCGAATATGGGATTAAGGGATTATCTGCGGACATACTTATACATTACATGCCGAAGTGAAATCTGGTCACGTGGAGTGTGCATTCTGCTTCCTCCATTGGCATGCACCATCTCGCACCACCCATGGAGTTTAAAGGCACTTACTTACACTCACGTGTATGTACGTATATTACGAGGACACGAAGTCCATTGTACGATTGTTCTTCAGCCTAGCGTGAAAGGGCTTTTCAATTAACGCGTGTCGCAATGCAGTGGTCATCCAGACATGAATATTAACCCTCTCAGTTTCAAATCAAGAAACATATGACCTCTCACATTTGTAATAAAAATTTCATTTTATTAATGAAAATGATTTGAAGACAGGGAAAGTAATTGTGAAGGATTATGGCTGAAAGAAGTGACAAAAACGAAGGTCTAATGGAAAATAAAGTATAAATTAATTGAGGATAAAGCAAGATGTATAAAGATAATGAGAATAAATTTAAAGAATAGAAAAAAGGTTAACGAAGAGTGAATGAGAAGAATTATAAAAACTAAATAATTAAACATCATATAATTTTATCTTAAGAATAATTAAAGATTGTGAAGCCGAAATCAGTTTTCGAACACTAAAATAGGTGTAGAAAAGATGAAGAGATAAGGGCTGGCGAATAGCCAATTTTTATGTTCTCCTTTGTCATCGAGACGCCCTAAATTAACCTTGGAACGGCTTAGGGCAACCCTGGAGCGTAAATCTAAATCTATGAAAATCAGTCAGGTCGCTCGTTAATCAAGAGAGTTTGCAGCCTTTCTCTTAAGAGAGTTTTATCTATGACCAGACCACAGACCGGAACTCTTCTTAAAATTACATATAAATCTCATGAGTCTCATAAATGCCGATCATCCCATAAATTAATTCGTCACTGAGTAACTTTAGAAAAATACAGTTCTTTATTAGAGAAGATTACAGAAATTATAATGACGTTTATCGACATTTTCTTCACTTCATTATAATTATTATAGAGATATCACGATTCTCGTAAATTTTCGATCAACTTCTCATGAATTATTATAAATTAGATTTATAAGCGATATAAGGAATTTATAATATTTCACGAACCTCAAAACGTTTATAAAGTTTTACATTTTTTAATTAATCTTGAGATAAAATTATTTGATTTTTATTTATGTGTTGTTGTTTATTTAGTTCTATTTTATCACATTCTACGTGAAGTTAGTTCAACTCTGGTGAATTTTATTCAATTTCGGCGAGTGTTTGGTAGAATTTAATTGTATTGCTTTTGATTAAATGTTGGCGAATTTTGTGGAATTTAAGTGGGTTTGATTCAAGACTGGCTGCATTCTATTGAATTTGTATAAATGTTGGTAAATTCGCTGTTCTTTTTCTTCTTCCTCTTTTGTTTTTAGTATCAAGTGGTATTTTTTAACAAAATATCAAAATTCTCTTTTTATGTTTCAACTCAAAGCAAAAAATGATAAAAAGTATAATAATAATTTTACAGTTCACTAATTACCTCTTTTTATGGAGCCAAAATAACGGTTAATTTCAAGCTTTCGATCGAACGTCGTTCTTTAGAAATTCGCTTGTCTCTCTTCACAATATTTTTCGCTGGTCATGTGGATCGAATTAAAGAGAAAAGGGCCAATGAGTCCATTCTTCAAGAAAGCAGTCCCGAAAATTATATGCTTCGATAATATTTGAATTATCTTCAGTACGTGGCTCAAAAAACATATATACTCTTAAATTCTGACACGTTCAAGAAAGCCTTTTTATTTCTCTTCCATTAAGAATAAAAAAAATCTAAAAATTTAACAAAAATAACAAAAAAGGAATTTCCATGGTTAAAAAAAAATTATTTCTTTAACCGTAAATATTTTTCTTTTATTTTAAAAATATTTTCATATATGTATAGTTAAGAAGCTAAGAAATCATAAATCAATTTTAGAAGGAAAGACAAAAAAAGGGAGATCAATTTTATGACTTGGAAGAGGAAGTTTTTTGAGAGGAAGTAGTAACGGCCGATACCGTAAGCCAATAATGATTTAAACCGAAGCCATTTGTTTTTAGCTATTGAGCAAAGGCTCCAACACGGAGAACCTATTCATTGTGCGGACGTGTGTACAGCATAAAGGAGGTGCACTTTGCAGATTCTCATCGTTTAACTCCCATTCTATTTTTATGCGTTTGTTCCACTTAATTTCCAATTTAATTAAAATCGTACAATTCTATCATCAATCAGTGAGTCATTTATTGCAGTTGTCAATCACACTCATTTCTAAGCAATAATAATAATTATGAACAATAAAAGAATCATTAAGTCAATTTTTTAAAATTTGTTTTCAGATTTTATTAGAAAAAATTATAGAATAGTTGTAATCCTCATATATTTATCTCATAAAATCTCTTGAAATATTTTAAATTCCAAAAATTTGTTTCAACTCCTTTTCTCACAATCAGTTCATAATATTTTTACAAGCTTTCTCTCTGTTTTCGTGTTTATTTGGATTTGAAACAATAAAAACCAGAGTGTACTGTATATAAATAAAACAAGTGAACATAATTCCGCCAGACAAAAAATGACAAGTTAATTGAGCACGTGCGCGACTCAGTCAGTAATTTATAATCGTGACGTTGAATGGACGTCTTTTTGAAGCAGAAATGATCAATCGGCGACTCGAGTATTTCCTTTCGTTCATTCCGTACCCGTTCATCAGATGTAATTACTGATGACGTGAAATTGAAAACCTCTTACATCCACCCTTTGCGTTCATACCCTCTATACTTATTTATCGGTTCATTGGACACATTCTCACTTCAAATTGTTTAAATATTTACTTAACACAAATTAATTACTCCAATTAACTCGAGTTATTCAAAAGAATACAAAAATCTTTCTAACATTTTTCAAAATTAAAAGGACATGTAATGCTGCAGCTAATTCATAATCGATTGTAAGTGCAGTGGGAATTGATAATTAATTGTTCTGAAATAAAATTCAAGGACCCATTTATTTCCTTTCCATGTAAAGAAGTCGAAACTTCCTTTTGCAATGTTCCATGTTTTTTAATTCAAAGTAACATTTGCTTACTTTCCGTATAAATGAATAAATTATCAATTAACTTTTATTAATCTTCAAATATACACGCAATTTTCAAATAGCATTATTTTAGATACATAATTTCTGTATTTGAAAAATGAAAGTTGCTTTTTTTCTTGAACTGAATCATATTATTAAATGGCTATTGTCTTCTTTGAAAATGAAAGGGGCATCAGAATATTCTTGGATGCAATATGTATGTATATGTATATGAAATATTATTGCATTCGACAAATACACCGTAAGGCTTATAATGTTATTAGTAACCGATAAACCAATCAAAATGTTATCTACAGAGAGCAAACATAAAGGCTTTGCAGTTTCATAACCATAATCAGATATGAGAACACTCGAGGCACTTCCCCATTGCTCATCTATATACGTTGAAATTACGCTAGTTGTTCATTTCATAGGCAATCATCATTTTGAATAAAAGCAACACTAAATCAATCAAATTATTACAAAATTTTTCTACATTACGTATTTATTTTTGAAAGCTGACGAAAATTGATGAAGAAAATTGTCGAGATGGTGTGAAGTGTGTAAAATACATAAAGATGAAGTGATAAATCAGAAAATAAGAGGAACCTTAGATAATTGCCAGCATTTTTCACTTGTCGGTAATCTTGACCATATGATTTTGACGTTAACGACTAATTCTTGGGAAAAATGCTAATTTCTTCAGGATCCCTTAGTGCCGGATCGTTTCTTGGACCACAGCTAATTGGACCGTGCATGCTTCGGCATCCAGGGAAATCACAGGAATTGTCCTTCGCTTGCTTTTATATATTCCCAGGGGATTTTGTAAATATAGAGTGTCCAGTCTTTCACTTTACAATTGCATAATTATTCAATTAAGCCTCTTTTGCAATTAGTTTAATCTTTATATTCTCCACGTGGTATATATTAATTGCCATGAGTTTGCAGAGTTTCGGAATTGCAAAATAGACTACGTGAGTAAATTTTACTGAACAAATTAACTGAAAATTCTTTAATTTCTCGACGTTGAAGTCCTAAAAGTAATCAAACTTATATATCTTTTGAAATAGAGGGGCCTAATTTTTTCTGTTCAGTAGACTACATAACGAACTAAAATACGTATCTGGTATGCAAGATTTGACCAAATCGTAGTCATGCGACTGAAGAACGAGCCTGGCATGAATATGTAAATTTGCAGAACGTCGACCTGTATCTAAAGGGCCTCTTAACAAGGACCCCCCATGCTCCTCAGCAACTTGTAACGTAGTATCTATTGAGAAGGCATTGAAATTAGGATATCGGTCTTAAAAGCACTAGTTTATATTAAAAAAGTCGTTTGATTCCTAATTATACCTACCAAAAGTTAAAAAATCTACTTTCTAAAAATTATTGCAGACTTATTTAATAATTGCTTACGAAATAAAAATGCACTCTTAAGATTCTGCAGTAGACTGTTGCGAGCCTGAAATAGTAAATCCTCTCGAGCATCGGGCATCGTTCCAAAACTGAATGAAGCGCCCACGCCCGACGAAATTCTCGTGCCAATGCACCTCGTAAAGAGTGAGGGGCTCATGACCCATCTCTCTTTAAAAATTATTTATCCCTTGGCCTAGACCCCAGAAGTTGTACTCACTATATTTACCGCCAAGAGTTTCCAAACTTACGATAAAACTTATCATTAACATCTTTCTTATTTACTATTTCATATTTATAGGTTTAATATGCTATTTATAACTCAAAAATTGATTAACGCTTCACCGGGTACAGTTCCCTTTATAAAAAATCTAAATTAGGCTGACGCCTAATTTAACACGCCCCTTGTATGTACTACGCCTCGTTATGCCACGCCCAAATGTTCGACCTCATTTTTATGACACGCCCACATTTTAATATGCCTATTTATTTTTGCCAAATCCTTAAATAACGCCTACTTATATCTTATATTGGATAAACCTCTAAGTCACGCCTATTTTTCTTAACTTCGACCTTTAATTTCAATCAGTGCTGTTCTTTAATTCCACTAAAAATGACATTTCATTTATTGGAGGCTTAAAAAAATATTTGTGCCTACGTAGTAAAAAGAGGATTAAAAAGAAAAGAATTTGGACAATTTGAGGCGTTTTCAACAAGTGTTTACACTTTCGGAATATTAAAATAAAATCTGGTATCTGATTCTCATATGTGAGGTATGCTTGACCTGCTGATCCATTGCCTCATTCTCCTTATGAAGAAAACGAGATTGAGAGATTTAAGTCGAGCGTCCCAAGATTCCCTTTCGTTAGACAGAAATAAATTACGCAGAGCCCGTGAAAAACGCGATTCGCAGCACCGGATCAGTTACAATTATATTATTAAAGAAAACTATTAAACTCTATAAATAAATTAAGTATTGGGTAATTCGTTACTTGCACTTGTTTATGAGATATTTAGATATCTCATTTTAATTCGCTTTTATAGTGTAAAATACTAGAGCAAGAAATACGAGAAATATGAAAAGCTCTCGTATTTTCTTTATTAAATCTCATCAAAGCTTTATCGACTTAAAGATCGCAATTTTTTTAGAAATTTTGCATTATTACTTTAAATAAAAGAAAAGTCTTTAAATCGCTAATAAAAAATCATCTCTTTGTTTTAGGTCGTTGGTGCTTTTCCTATTTATTGCAGCGGCCCACGTTACTGATGTTTTAGCCACACCTGTAAGTATATTTTTATAATTACTAGTATTCCAGATTATTTAAAAAAAAATATACTGAGACTATTTTGGGTCCTAAAGCAAACTACATAATTATTCTTTTCGTAAATAACTACAATTAATACCAAAATATATAGGACCCTTAAGAGGCCCCAAAATAAAAGGACTTAAAAGTAAATTGCAGATTTGAATTCAGATTTGCCTCTAGCTTTATTTATAAATTTTTTCGAAAGTCGAAGATATCAAAATATCTCGAAATGCGTGGACCCAATTCTAACAGGTAAATAATAGATGATGCGGTAAATTAAAAAAAAATGGTGAAACTGCTTTATCTTTATTATCTGAATTGGAACAATGTGAACATGAATAGCTACAATCATGTTATACGAGGAGGTAAGGGACGAGGGGATTAGGCTCAAGATCACGAAGGTCTCGAAGGTGGACGCCACGGCCTTGAAGGTGGAGGCAGTACGACAAGGGCTTGGATAAAACGAGCCTCGGCGGCATTCCTCCTCCTTTTATTGCCTTCGCGCTTTGGAGATGGTTCAGGTTTCAACGCTCCCGTCTCCGCCAGACACCATCGCCGTAACCAAATTGCCTTTCCATAGCTCAAATCATCATATCTCGTTATCACGAATCATTCCTTATACTATCAGATAAAAGCCTCTTATCGACACTTACAACTTGCTTTGATGCACAAGGTATTTCCAAGTGGAAATCCCTTTTTGCTAAATCTCATGTTTTACTAATTAGAAATTCCTGTTACCGAAAATTATACCGACATATAGGGTTCGTGTCCCTGCTAAATTTTCAAATACTATATGAAGGAAATGAAGACTATAAAATTCTTAAAAATTCGTAACTTGAGATGAAGAGTGAAACATGTATTTGGACTTTGATAGTAATAATAGTAAAGGTCTGTGCAAAAATTTGAGGGAATTTCTTGACATCTCTCCTTTTTTTCCCTCCTTTATCCGTAACGACCACTTAACTTGGATTAGCTATGGTCTCTGGATAGAAGATCGTTGATGAGGGTAAAAAGCCAGGTTGTAAGTCATCGTTTTTCGTCCCATAATAATCTCGTCGCGAAGCGATACGAGAACCTACCTACGTAGGTAGATAGGTCTTATAAAAAATACTGATGGTTAAATATTAAAATAAACAAAATTTTATATCAAATACATAAATTTTACTGTCCAATAGACAATTTCTTTTCACAAGCTTTTGTTTTCAGTTCCTTTTATTAGAAATTTTGAAAATATATCAAGGACACGAACCATCTCTTAATGTCGGTAAGAGACGTCTTGTGTTTAATTCTGAAAACTGTTAACTTAAAATTTTTATTTGCATTATTATTCAGTGAATTCTACTGATTAATCAGTGATTTTACTGATTAATATATAATTGTCAGGCAATATCTTATAATTAAAAAATTGCGAGATATAAACTCTCTTTTTTCTTCTTACTATTTTTTTTATTGCGACTCTCATCTCTATTTCCTTCAGACATTTTTAACATTTCGAGATTGCCTATTACATTTTGTAATACTACATTACTCTTCTCGACATTCAGTTTCAACATTTTCAGCACCACTTATGTCATTACTAAACTCTTTTCCTCACCCTTAGATCCTAACTATTTTCTTCATCTCTTCTTTTATTTTTTCCGTCTTCAGCCACTTTCAGTAAGATAGTATTTCGCTTCTCCTTACCTCGATTTGAACCCTTCCACTTTCATTCTTCTTTTTCCTCCTTTTTTATTATTTTTCTTTTGGAATGGATAAAATGGGTGCAATCAAGAGTCTCTCTTGCGCAGACATATGATTCGTCCAACAGTGAATGTACGGATCTCGTGTTGAAGGGTTAATTGAATGTTTTGGTGTATTATAGAGATCTGGAAAAAAAGGAGAAATGAATTAAGAGTGAAGCGAAACCTTCCTTCTAATTATCACATTGTTAGCACTTGGCCCTGATTCACGACTGCGTGACAATTTGGACCGACACCGATGAAATTTAATCCCTCTCATTAATTTTTATTATCATATTCATCATCATCAAGCAGTTTCTTATTAAGTAGGATCCATTTTTTTAATTGCAAAAATATTCAAGATCACAGGGATCACAGTCGGTCGTCTATTTCCTCTATTCTTCTATTTTATAAAGAATAGAGACTGTGATCCCTGAGATCCATTATCTAATTTTTTTTTCATTTCACACATTTGAATTCTAGCAATTTTTCATGAATTCCTTTAATTTCTGTCAATTTCCTTAAAATTATTTGAATTCCCCTGATTTACTTTGGATTTACAGAATTAAAAAATAATTGAAATTTTTTAGTTTTAAATAGTTTTATAAAATATTTTATTTTGCTTAACTTGACACTGAAATTGAACCAGGTCACGAAAGTCGATCATCATTCTGCATTTTCTCATCAGTCTATCAATGTATCATAGTCGTATAAAGAGTAAAAAAGCAGAATATATGTACTTCCAGACCGGAATTCGAAAAGTGCGAAAAGTAGATTGTGAGAAATCGAGATGAGATCTCTCTTATCGATCCTGGAACTGACGAGAGATCTTGAATGGCCTTGATATTGATCTTGCAGTCAATCAGTCTCGCTGTCAGTGACGAATGACTTTGTACTCTTTTTATTTTGCTCCGTAGAGAAATTAAATTTAGCTTGTTACAAAACGAGAAATATTTTCAAGCTGGGGCCAATGACTTGTCTAGAGCTTTAAATGTCTGATTAAATGTCTCTCGGAAATAAACTGCATTCGCAGAATATGCGGTAAATGTGATTTCAAGATACCGGAGATTTTCAAAGACTTCAGCGAATATCAAACTTTAAAGGACTTCCTGACAAATTCAAAAGATTTCAAACATTATACTTTTTTAAAAATTTATTTCAACTCGTTTCTTCAAATATTCGTTAAAATAAATACTTTTTGACATTGAAATATAACGGAAAATCGTACTGGGAATAGATCGTTGCACTTGACACGTGACCATTCTCGATATTAGCATGAATTAGCTTCACAGTTAGAAGTGAGTTAGGTGAGAAGTCGTAAACCTTCGGAATTGTTAAATGATTCCACGAATCATTTCTTTAACTTTTACCTTTATTGCAGAAATCTCAATCTTCTTAATGTTCCTAATTCTTCTTCTCCTAATTTATTATTTGAAAAAAATATGAAGATTATAATTTAATTTCAGAGAATTAATTAATGCAAGAGAATTAAATTTCTGAAGAGAAAAGCTGACGTTGAAATAATTAATTATAAATTACAGTTGATTATATCTAATTATGTCTTTAGTCTGGAGTTCAATTATCCTAACACTTCATAAAGTACCTGTAATTGGCAGACAAGTATCGTTCAAGCATAAATAAAGGATGATTAATCGATTTGATAACACTCCCTCTATATAATTATTATCGACTTGGCACTGAATCAAAGAATTGTACGAAGCTATGCCCATGGCTATGGTGTGATGGACCCAGCTATTAAATGATCATACATGGTGTAATAAAATATCACATAATGAAAGCACATGCATGCGTAATTCTTCATCAGAATAATCACTTTCAGAAATGCATAGCATGGTCACTTTTATGGACAGCTGCCTTGTTTAAAGGGCTGTAAAAGCAGATCGTAGTTAGTCATCATTTAAGGGAAAAAAGACGCCATTTAGTTGCATGATTCACGGTTAAACAACGAATTGCGTGAATATATTATCAGGAGTCTTAAAACTGCAGATCAAAAATTGTCATATAAAGTAATACATTTAAAATTTACTTATAAATATGATTGTGATTAATAATGACGATTAAGATGAATTATGATTAAAAGAATTTTTTACTCTGAAAAGTTGAGAGACGATTTTTCAAAGTGAATAAGGAATATCGATAGATTCATTATATTCTGATATGCATTTTAAGAACACTTAACAGAGTTGCCTCGGGAATAATGCAATTGACCCAAAAAATCTTGAATGTAACGTTTTGTTCTTTCGTTTCGAAATAGAAATTAAATTAAGTCAGTAACTCTCGACAGAAAATCAATAGTGATTGGATGAGCGATTAAAAGCCTGTCACTTTGGAGACTTGTCATCGAGTTATCTCTCTGCTTGTCAATTCTCTGTACTTTTTTCGTTGGACATTTTAAATTTCCCGTTTCAATAAGTTTCATATTCTAATTTAATTTTTAATCGCGAAAATTGAGACATTTTTTCTACTTTTTATTGAAAATGTGAGGAGTGGAGATTAAAGAGAAGGATTGAAAACCAGAAATTCTCGAGAAATAAAAAATTATCCCTTTGACGTGCGAGTAGATGGAAAAAAAAAGTCACAAAAAGGCAGTAGTACTCGAGTAAAGCGTACTTTTATTACACGGAAATGCACACGCAGTCCATATGTGAGCCATACTCCCACGGTCGGTAAAAATCACCGCAGCTGTTACTCGGCACTCGCGGACAAACATGAGACCAACGCAAGACTAACGCTTCAAATACACGTATTTGCATCTCATTTATTTGTCGTACTTGGCTTTAAGCACGACATTGAATAAAAAATTCGCTTTGAACTTTGTTACCCAGGATGGTTAGCTGGGTACTAATTGCAAATGCTCAGTAGAAGACAGCTAAAAAAGTTTCATAGAGATACTTTGAGCGGCAGACGATTAGCGAGTTTACTTTTATACTGTAGAGATTATCAGACTTTTTATATATGAAAAATGTCACATCCAGTTTATCTAAAGCGCGGATATTCTTGTTAGTAAATATATTTTAATATTTCAATGGAGCAAATGATGATTCTATCATAAGAGGGAAATATTTCCCGAAATTTCATGGAAAAAATTTAGTAGATTTCCTGTATATAATATTTAATCTTTTTCATATTTTCCTCTCTTTCGTTTTCATTATCTATCATATAAAAGAAGGCATTAAACTTTCAATTTTCTTTTTGTTTCCACATTTTTCCATCCCATTGCTGAGATTTCTCTCTTCCTGCATTTTTTAAAAAATCTAGTTAAGGTCGTTTGTGATGGAAAAGTCGTCTTAAAACTAATTTCAGAGTAAATGGAGCGATGGAGTTCGCAAGGAGGTTCCTGGTCGTATAACATCTCAATGGCCAGATTCTTTTGGCACGTATCCAAGGCAGTTTGCATTCTCTGGTTGTAAAGTGCAAGGTGTGGTTTTCAATAAAATTATTGCCGTCTCTGCACCCTGGGTGGCAGTTGGTTATGGAATATGGACGTTTAGAGCAGAGGGTGACACATGTTTGTACACCTAAACGTTTAATAATTATATATTTTAATATATAATAATCTGAAACGGAAGAGGTCCTTTTTTCACTTTACTCAAGTTCTATCGATAATATCAAGAACGTAACGATGTTTGGGGAAAATTCCGAAATCCCAAGGTGGTATTATTAAATTATTATTGATCAACCTTAATGCTTTAGAGATTTCAAACTCTCTGAAGTGGGAACTTCGATTCTGTACTTTATCGTCCACGTCGAGATTTCATATATATGTACTTTGTCCACTAGGAAAGTCAATTGGATAAACTAATAAAAATAACATAAAATTGTACTTAGGGAAGTAATAAAAAATTTTTACTTCTTAAGTGCATTGAAGAAGTTATTTTGGAAAGTTATTTTCTTCATTTCATTCATGAATTTTCTCTGATTTGAAAAAAAAAACTTTTTTTTAAAGAACTGCTATTTACTGGGACAAAATTTGTTTTTAATCATGGATCTGCATAACTCTATAATGTTGATTACAAATTTGGTATTTTGCCGATAAATTTTGATCTGGTAAATTTTCCAATTTTTCCTCCATTTCCTTTTTAAGCTGATTCTGCTGTCACGCATAGGAAATCGAGAGAGTGAGTATTTATACGGCTGTGGTAATCACGAAATTCCATTTCTCTTGTTCGTGATTTTCCAACCTCGTTCTAAGCCCGCACAATTTATGACGTTGAAAGCAGTATGAAGCGCGTTAAAAAAAGGAAAGATATCTCGCTCAGTCTCTCCAATATTTGGCATAAGAAGTGTAATATCCTCCCACTATGGAAATATTTCTTGTGCCAGGAAAAATGAACATTCAGAAGTATTAAGAAGTTGGTTAAGCTGATGAAAAAAGGTCTTTCAAAGCACAATCCTAACACTAAACCAATTATTTAATTAAATAAATATTATCGCAGTAGATATTTCTAGTTGATAAATGTATGTATTTGATTTATTTATATTATTATGTTTAGTATTTTACACAGAAAATAATTCTAGTTTATGTCACAGCTTCCGAAATCTTTTCTAACATTTTCTATGTATTCAATTTTTTAATAATGTCTTATTCTAAACGTGCTCTTTATTGCGAGACCAACTATTCTATCCTGCTGTGATGTCTAACTCACTTACTTGAAACTGACGTAAATGCGAATTTAATCTGACGAGTTGAGTTATGGTTAGTCAGTGTGCAAACACGCTTAAATTGTTGGGTCAACTTTTCGCTTGCAAATATTTTAATTTGTCTCTTCGAGACTCGAAAGACTTGGTAGATTCTCAATTCATTTCCCTAAGATTGCATACAATCAGGTACAATCCAAATAAATATTTATACTTAACTGAGGGAGCAGAGAGACTTGCTTTCTCTGACAATAAAATATTCATAGATATCATCATATTTAATTGATATTAAATTGTTTTCAATCTGTTACAGCATCATATAAAATTGAGACATGGACGCCACAGACGACAACATGGAGAGAACATACCCAAAACGTATGTTTTGGACCCGAATGAACCAGAAAGAGGGAACTGGGGACCATGGTCCAATCCAAGTTCCTGCTCCCGTTCTTGTGGCGGCGGAATTGCACATCAGACGAGAAGTTGTCTCGATATAGAGTGAGTCGATCGATCAATTATTTTTGACGTGAATGGTACGAAAGATAAAAAAACGAAGGAATCAGAAATGTCAGTTTTTTTGATTCATCGAAGCTTTTACATAGTTTCTGTGTACATTTTTTTATTTACTCTATTTTAAAATGAACACATCGCGAGTAACTGTGAATATATATAGAAATAAAAGAATAGAGTGTTTTGATACGATGATAGTATACAAAAATTGCTAATTAAATAACTAAAAATGCATTCAAACAACAGAAATCAACATAGACAGTACATAAATAACATAGGCAAGTTGTTTGTATTCTTTCTAAAGATTGTTTGTATATTTGAATTGAAATTGAAATGTAAACCTCATAAAATATTTTAAAAATAGTTTTATAATTTAAATTTTAAAGTAAAATTGAGCTAAGTCAGGAAAAATAATAAATTATTTCATATTTCAATAAAAACATTATTTCTCCCCAACCAAAAACTGGGTCAACATCAAAGAGAATTTTTCTTTTCGTCCCAATTCGCATCAATATATTACAGACCGGAACTGAAAATTCAAAAGAGAGCGATAATTTTTCCGCGTGGAATTCGGATTCTTGCTCTCCGCGCGTATCGCCGAGGGATGATTTACGAGTGAAAAAAATAAACTCGTGGGAGGTTACTGCGGGTTTTTAAATGCCGGTAGTCCGGCACAGCCAAAGGCGCGTCACCGTCCGTAAAGCACACGTTGTGAATTCGGAATTGTTCAGCGAGAAGATAAGTGGGCCGCAGATTTTTCCATAAATTTCTTTTTCTATTTTTTGTTTTTTGTTTTTACATTATTTTTTCTGTGTCTCTGATCTTTAAAGCACCAGACACCCATTCCTCGCAAACTCTCTTGTCACCGAAACTGGAAAAGGTTCGCTCTACTTTTCTAGGGGCCGGTCCACATCTTCGAAGAAGAAAGACGTTAGCGAAAGCATTACCCCACCCTCGAACTTAACGGGGTGTAAACCTAGATTACGTAGTCTAAACTCAGTACCAGAGTTCGAAAATTGTGCCGTAGATTATATTAATCAGCTGATAAAAGAAAAACCGGAAATCTATTGCTTTTTACTTTCTCATAGAAGAAGCGTTGTGGTGGTGACAAAAACCAGTTTTTTAAAAAAAAAGTTTTTACATTCTTATCAGAGAATGTATTATGAAGTAATGAGTACTTTTGACAAATGATAAACTGATCACGTCGTCAAAAAATTATCAAGATATTTCTGTAGAATTAAATTTAAAATCAGAAAGAAGAATATAAATATCTATTTTAAAAATTAAAAATCATATCTAAAGAAATATATGAAGTATCATAAAGATAGTGGAAGGCAGTTTTTTAGAGAAGAAAATCAGATTAAAATGAATTCATATTTTACTCAAACAAACGAATGATTTGCATTTTTGTTAATTACCACATATGTTTTGCGTTATAAAACAATAGTAGGTAAGTATATGTATTCTAAATATTTACTACATCTACAGTTGTTTGCCTTCTAAATAAAATTACATTTCCTGTTATTTAATAACCGGTAAATACCATTATTTTTGTTATTTTCCACGGGATTAACCAATTAGAGCTAATCGTTTCTTTACCCTCCATAAATTGTAAAAAGTTAAAATTTAATTTAACATTTTACAATTTAAAATAATATATTTTTTCTAGTGAATATTCAATTATTTATTTTATTGGACTTAGCAGTTTATCGGAAGTTACATGTTCTATTTTGAAATCTTTACGACCAGTCTTTTAAAAAACTGTATGTAGATGATATTTTTTAGTAGAAATCGAGAAAGATAAGAGATAATATTCAAGGCTAATTATGCGTATAAATAAGAATACAGAAAGGCAGGAGTCTTATCGTTCAAGAAATTTGTAAAGCCTCCAATAAATCCACTTTAAAAAATGGGACTCTTCAACATAGCAGCATTATTCTTAACTCTTACAACTCTACTTAATTCTATTGGTAAGTATATAAAATAATAATACATCTGCAACTTGACATATAATATTATTGGCATGTCGATGTTTAAATACACAAAATACCATCAGTGGAAATTTACTGAATTTCAGTGACTCTCTTCTCAATATTTTATTCAGTGAAAATCCATTGAAAATCAGTAAAAATTAACTGAAATTTTTAGTAATCGTCTCTAAACTACTGAAATCACTAATCAAGATATAACCACATAATTTATAATAGTCACTACTTCTTTTGCAATTATATTATTGTCAGAGACTGCATGGGTCTTTCATTAATAATTAATTGATATTTTTTTCAAATTTATGCATTTCTATTTATTCTTACAGAACTAAGTTCACAGGCAAACAGGATTACTCCACCTCCCTATGGACCACGTCCTCCTTCTTATCAGATAATAAATGGTCAGGTTCACTTAACTGGAGAGAGTGTTGGAAGCGAGCCAGTAGTAATCGATGGTTTCTTTCTTGGAACATGGGAAAATGATCATTTTCGACCAGTAGATCCTTACAACGAAAATTCAATAATAATGCTCAGAAACAGACGGTATACTACAGTGACCCATGACTACAGATCATACCTTATGTCACAGCAAGCTCTTCGATCGGGTCGTATGCTGCGACTTATGCGTGCACATGACCGAGGTGGTCGATAATAAAATTATTATACCATCCTTCAGTGAATGACATCCATGTTATAAAATTGTATCTATTAAACAATGAAATGTATATTATATACTTGTGCTGCAATAAAAATACTAAAGTCACTTTGCTCCAACCTCTTTTTTCAAACTACTATTCCAAATCCCTTATCCTACCCCGTCTAATAACCCCCCTCTGTCAAACTCTTTTTTCCAATCCCTTTTTCCAATTCCCCTTTCAAGATCCCTGCTACCATTTTTACAAGCTATTTTCCACATCACCTTACTGCCATTTTCCAAGCCCTCTTTCCACAAATCTCCTCTTTCCAAATAACTTTGGAAAACCCTTTATCCCACCCCCTTTTATAACATCCTCTTCCAACCCTTTTTCCAATCTCCTTTTTCGAACTCCTTTTGACCCCTTTTACTATTTTTCCAAATCCTTTTACAACCTCCTTTTCTGAACTCCTTAATCAAACTCTCTTTTCCAACTATTTCGAAACATATTTTTCAGTCCACTTTTCCAATCTCCCTTCTGACCCCCTCTACAATTCTTTCAAACTCTTCTCGTTAAACCAAAATACTTTTTTAAACCCCTTTTCCACCGAATGAAATTATAATTCTCTCTGTCGTGAATCTTGGCTTAAACTCGATGACAGAATTTAGTTGGTCTAATCCTGATGATCAAAGCGGATCTTCGAAAAGCCGATAATGAAGGACGTGTTCGTGGTGATTGGCCAACCAACATTGGCACACTCAGACGATTAGAATCACAATTGGTCGACGCGTTTGTGTTGAATAGTCGAATTGTTGCTATTCGAGGGTTATATCACACAGAGAGAAATGTTTTTTTTTATTGAATAAATCCCTAAAATTGAAACAGTATCAAAAGGGTTGAATTATTGAACGTTCCGTATATCTACTCTATAAAGCTCATGAAATTCGAAACAATACGCGATTTTATACACCATTTAGATTTTTTTTCAGAACATTCCATATTATTCAAATTTTTGATTCGACTGTCAAAACCAGATATAAATATATTTAAGTCTGAATTATTTTAAATTAAAATTAGGAAACAAATTCGCTTTCTAATTTATTGTATTTTAATTATGTCATTTTATTTTTGCAGTGCAAATGGATATGGCAGTTGCACCGGACCAACAAGAAGGTTCTTTTCCTGTAATATTCAGGTGAGTTTAGACTAAAAATTATTAATGGGTGTCATTGAATTAATAAAAGGAAATTTCATTTAAATGAACATTATTTTCTTGAAATTGAAAACTGCGATTAATTTCGAAAGATCTTATCACCAAAAAAAATTCAGAATAACCTCCTTCTAGAAATATAAATTAAAAATAAGGTCAACATCTTATGAACTGAAATTTGAATTTTATTTTGAAAAAATCTGGGTCAATTTTAATGAAAGAGTTTCTCAAATTCAGGTACCCTGTCATCAAATGGTAAACTCAAAAAAAAGTGGCACCTTTCAGTTATGCCGCAACACCCTTGATATAGTAGCACACATAATTTTAACTAGAGGAATGTGCTATAATAAAACATAAAAAAAAGCTTGCTCAGATTTAAGCAAAGGGTAAAAAGGTTTTGAAACATGATGATATAAATTGCGACCCTTTCTGATATCAGATTCCTGACACGCCTCAGTGTCTGTTGAATGAAGGTAGATACGAGAAAAGTTTGAAACGACACGAGTCGACACTAGTGAGACAACATTTTTTTCCAACATTATTTTTTTTATGGCGTGATGACAATTTTAAATTCTTTGTCAGAGCAGTGCGCTGGCTTTGTAGTTGGCGAAAGGCAGGGCAAACCCCCACATATGGCACTGATGTTTAATGAAGTGAAGAATCGCCTTGGGAACTCTGGGGCGTCAGTGTTTTTAAGAAAAAATTAAAATTCACTAAAGGAAATCAGTGAAAACCACTAATAGACATCAGTCAATATTCACTAATGGGAATCAGCGAAATTTCATTGATTTTCATGGACTCTTTCCTCACGTTTTCAATTAGTCAAAAATCTACTGTAAATCAGTGAAAAGAGACTGAAATTTTGAATAATCGTGAAAACTACTGAAAATTTCAGTGACTTTTCACTGGATTGCCAAAGGTTTAAATGATTTAACTTGGTAGAAAGATAACTCCCACCTAATTATCTCAATCAGTAAAAAATAATTAATAATTCCTGTTCTAATAATTCCTTACTTTCAATAATTGGTAATTTTTGAAAATCCCAAAATTGGATTACTCAAATGCTCTATTATTCTTATCTTCTCTTCTTTAAGTCAGCTTAGTGTATTCGATAAAATGTTTTATACACAATCAAGATTCGGTTAGGGATATTTAGACTCTCTTTGCACGTAGAAGACGAGAAGTAAATTATTTCTCCTCTTCCACCTTACATCCTCTGTAGAAGTGAATGATGAGGGGTGGTTGATGGGTGAATGGCTAGGGGGAAGGGAGGGAGAGGGTGGTTTACCACGATATGGTTTGAACAAGGTATCAAGATTCCTTGAAGCAAGATATATTACACTAGGAGCTTGGTGCTTCGCCATAGATTTAAATAAACATCGTCTCGCCTCTTGAAAGTAGTGGAAATTCGACGGGGCTCTTTGGGGACGTGTAATAAATAATTCACAGTTGATTCGAACTTACTTATAAACCGCCAGGCCGTAGCCCCGACATTTGTCAATTTATTTCGCATTTAATACCTCGTGCTTTGGTCCATTAGTTGATCAAATATCTTCTCATTTCGATGGACCGATTGCTCTCAAGGGGCCGAGTTAAAATTTCATATAATATAGCAATAATATCTTATACATTTATTTATTTATAAATAAATTATAAATAATTATACAAAATTTTTTTTTTCCTTTATAATAAAAATATTACTAAATTTGTATTACAATTTTGATTGTAGCCGAAGCAATTTTTTATTTACTATAAATCAAAATTAGTTGGAATTGACTTGAAAGAGAAAATTTATTAATTTTTTGGAATTATACTAGCTATAGAAAATTTACTATATTTAAAAATTATATTTTTATTGTTATCGAGCGAGTTTTGAAACAAGAATAATCTTGTTAAATTTAAGAACATTACTCGGGTCTAATATGGACATCAATTGAATGTGGCGTACCCTTCGAGTCCCAGAAACGACCTCTATTTTTCTTATGGCATTTTCCGGGCACATGAACGAAGAAATTTCTATATATGTAGTAAACTTGTTCCTGTGACACAGCATCTCTTTCGAGCAATGTGTTTTCTTACCGCAAGCGCTCGTTTTCCCATCTCTTAAATTTGTTTCACCATATTTTTTTTATGGACCATATTCCTTTCGTGATCCATGACAGAAATAGCTTTTCAAATACTTTGTGATATACCCTTGCAGATAAACTTTACTATCTGAATATGTATTTATTTTTGTTTGTATTTATTATCTATTATTATTTTAAGGGGTTTGGATTAATTCGAATATATTTTCTATCCGAATTAATCGGAATAAATAGTAATTTGCTACTAATTTGTACCAAGTATTTTTATACTTTACTGAAAAATTGGTAGCTTTTTTCATCGTAATTCTGATGAGAAATAAGTCCTTAAAAAATTATTATTCAAATATAGTATACAAATATTGACATTTGAATAAAACAGCCTCACGAGCCTTTTTCGGAGGGTTGAAAAATCAATCGTAATAAATCGTTGTTTATTCTTGTTATATGGAACCAGACGTTCCTCTGGGATCTTTTTTTTCTTCCTCTTTTATACTTGAGCCTGTCTCAATTTATCTACATTATCCTTATCCTGATCCTGAACCTTTCTTCTTTCAAAGATATTGACCTCCATCAAGGATTTAATTTCAGACTCCATGTGGTTATGTCCAACACGCAAAGTGTTGATCTCGATCATAAATATAGTTATCTTTTTTTTTAAAATAATATCCAATAAAATTGCTCCATAAAATACGCAAATTGATACTCTATAAAATTAAAGAGAGGCAGTTTTTTATAGTAGTAAAAGTAAAATTAATTGTTAGAGTAAAAGCAGCGTCAAAATTGATAAATTCACTCTATCTAGTACAAACAATTTCTAGGTGTAGAATTCAAACTTTGAAAAATTGGGTAATTTATTATCCAGAATGGAATAAAATTTAAAATTTAAGATAGTTTCGGATTGATTAGGATTGATCCTAAATCGGATCAAAGTTTTTTTAAAAATTTTTTTGGATAGGTCCGGATACAGACAGATATGAATTTTTAGTAAAATTTTACGAGTTGATATATTATATCTAATACATTGAAAGCGAAAAATAACGTAAAAAATCGACTTTGTATTTTATAACAGGAAACAAGCAACTATTAATATCCATCCCCCATTATTCAATTTTATCTACACCTCTATTTCGATTCTGTTCAGCTTTATTCTACATTTCCATATCCATAAAATGTTACGTTGTCTTATTTCTTCGTCGTTTGTCAACTATGAAATTTTATGGCATATTCCAGCTGACTTCCTGTTGCATAGTATGATCATTTAACAAAAAGCAGGAAAATAAAATAGTACCGAAAGATTTAATAATAAATCCATTTATCAACATTGAATGGAGATTAAATATAAAGTAAAAAATAATAATAAATAAAAATAAAAGCTCATTATAATCAAATTTATTATTGATATATAACCTTTTTTAAATTTTGTTTTATAATTCTGTTTCTTGTCTTCTCTTTTAATTTATTTGTATCTTTTATTTAAAGCCAGATTCTAGTGAAAATTTGAATAATGAAATAAAGTTTTCCCACATAGGCAAACCTGAGGCTGACGTTTTTAAAGAAGCCCCGAGCGTTGAATATAATTAAAATTAATTAGAAAGTACGATGTAATTCGGTCGTTTTGCGGAGAAATTAAATCAGCAGTTGCCTTTCGAGATGAAGCTTTTTTAAGTGGATTAAGCTTAACATTTAGCTTTCGCATAATTTCAGGAATGTCCTGGTGAACCGAAGGATTTCCGTGCTGAACAGTGCGCTGAGTTCAACAGCAAACCATTCGAAGGAGTTTATTATGAGTAAGAAAAATATGTTATAAATATACATAAATAATAGTAGTAAAAATTAAGAAGTTCGAATTATTTATAAAATTTAATATTAAAAAACAAATAGCAGTAAGGGTTTCATCCCTGGTGTCAATAGAAATTTATTTATTTCGTAACAATTATGAAGCTTAATTAGGAATCTTTGTTCATTACTTTTAAAGTTTACTCTAATTTATGTAATTCATTTCTGCAGCTGGATTCCTTACACAGGAAGTCCCAATAAGTGTGACTTGAACTGTATGCCACGTGGAGAACGCTTTTTCTACAGACATAAACCGAGTGTCATTGACGGAACATTATGTGATATTGAAAAAAATGATGTTTGCGTGGAGGGACAGTGTATGGTGAGAAAAAATTCTAATTATAAACAATGAAAATTTAGAATAATGTTTTAGAAAATGGGTTTAAAGAAGGAGGGAAATGATTAAATAAAGTTTTTTTTAAGATGGCAGAAAAAAATGTTTATAATTTTATTTAAATCGGAATAAATTAGTCAAGATTTAATAATTATTATTTAATATAAATAGAATGTCTTTTGATGTTTAATTTGTGTTGTTAGCCTGTTGGATGTGACTTGATGCTGGGCAGTGATGCGAGAGAAGATGCTTGCAGAGTTTGTGGTGGTAAAGGAACCGATTGTAATACAGTCAAGGGCCTGTTTGACGCAGACGATTTGCAAGCAGGTGAGTGGACCCCTTGCATGTCACAACTCTGATAATATCTCTTAAATTCGTCAATCCCGAAACAGTAAGAGCATTTTGGCAGCCCTTTCAAATTGATGGTATCTTCAAGACATTACATTTCATTTCAGATTCATATCAAAGGAATCTCTAAATTTGTTTTATTCTTTTATTATACATATATATTTGAAACAGAAAAGAGAAATATAAGTGAATTTTTTTAACAGGTTACGTCGATATATTGTTAATCCCAGAAGGAGCAACAAATATTGCTGTCAGAGAACTACAACCATCGAATAATTATTTAGGTAAAAGAAAAAAAAATCTTCTATCAACGTGTATTTTTTTCTTATATTTTGTAATAATTTACGATTGAAATTGTTTTAGCTATGAGAAACACAAGTGGATACTATTTTTTAAACGGAAACTGGAGAATAGACTTTCCTAAAGGAATAAGGTTCGCTGGTACCATTTTTCATTATTCGCGAGAACCCCAAGGTTTCTCTGCACCTGACACAATTACAGCAATGGGACCAACGACCGAGCCAATTTACATCGTGGTAAGTAACTGAAAATTCTTGCCACTTTATGTTAATTTCGTCGGAGTATGAGAGAGGAAAGTGGAAATGAAAAAAACTCTATTTTCAGTTGCTCTACCAAGATAAAAATGTTGGAGTCAATTACGAGTACAGCATTCCGAGTAAAATCTCTCAACGTGGTGACCCTGATGGCTACAATTGGATAGCAGATGAATTTTCCGCTTGCAGTTCAACCTGTGGGGGAGGTATAAAAATTTGAAACCATATTTAATATCTTCAATGGTAAAATAATATCTTTGATAGTAAAATAATTAAAAGGCGGAGAATCGAATAGAATTTTTAAGAATTTCAAACAAATGAAAATAATAATTATAGGATATCAATCGAGAAGAGTGAGCTGTGTCCGTCGACGAAACAATGAACCAGTAGATGAACAACTTTGTGATCCTCTAAGAGAACCAGCAGATACGCAAGCTTGTGGAGAAGAGCCTTGTCCACCTACATGGGTTGAAGGCGAATGGGGTCCTTGTACCAAGCAATGTGGTGAGGGTGGTGAGCAAACTCGACAAGTTAAATGCGAGCAGGTGGTTTCAGGGGGAATCCCCTCGATTGTCGATGATTCGCAGTGCGCTAAGCTTGGACCAAAACCTGAGCCAAAGCAGGAATGTAATAAGCAAGTTGATTGCCCTCAATGGCATATAGGTCCATGGAAACCGGTGAGTTAGATTCTGTTTACGAAATTATTAAAATTTCAATAAAAGCTTCGCTTTAACTTTTTAAAAGAAAAAATTAAAAAATAAATTATACTGTTATTCTGAAATTCTCTATTTTCAGTAATTATTTATCTTCGTTAGAAGAACTTGTCTTTTTAATGAAGAGGATATTTCTAATTAGAAATTATTATTTTCATTTCTAGTGTGACCATTTGTGTGGAGAAGGTAAGCAAACGAGAAAAGTAACTTGCTACAGGAAAACGGATGGGAAAATCCAAGTTTTAGAAGACTCCGCCTGTGAAGAAGAATTACCTGAAAGAGAAAAATCGTGCGATCTAAGACCTTGTGCAGGTGTCGACTGGGTTACGTCTGATTGGAGTGGAGTAAGTAAAAACAATAGTGTTCTTACATTTTTATTAATTTATTAATTTCTATTTGAAAGAGAAAACTAAAAATTGTTTTTATACTAAAATTTCAGTGCTCGGAAAAATGCGGATTAACTCAAGAAACAAGAACCGCACATTGCGCAACTCAGGATGGTACAATTTATCCTGAAGATAAATGTGATTCTGAAAAGAAACCTGAATTAAGTCGAGACTGTGATATTCCTCAAAGTTGTGAATTTGAGTGGGTAGCATCCCAGTGGAGTGAGGTAAATTTTAATTAAAAAGATAAAACAATTACATTTTTTAGCTAATATTCTCTTAAAATTTCTACCTTTATTTTATATTATTTTGGTATCTAAAAATTCTTGTAATTATACAGTGTTCTGCAAAATGCGGCTCGGGAATTCAAACTCGTCAAGTATTTTGTGCTACCTTCGAGACGGACGACACTCTAAAAAAAGTACCTGCTGAAAAATGTGATCCTGAGAAGAAATACAACGAGACGAAAGTCTGCACTGCTAAGATCGATGAATGCAAGGGTGAATGGTTCGCTGGTCCCTGGAGTAAGGTAAGATATCACTATATAGCTTTTTATTTACTATATAAAAATTTACCCCTTACAGAGACGGATTAAAGACGGCCTACAAATCAACATGAATTCTTTTTAATTCTACTTAATTCTTCTTAATTCTTTTCAACTCTTTCTAATTATTTTGACTTGCTTTATATTCTTTTGAATTTAAGGGTGATGGACCTAAGTGCTAATTTCAAAATTCTAATTCTTTACTTTACTCAAAAAATATTATAATTAGGTATATTTTCGCTCTGTAAACTTACTCTTTTTGAATTAATTAATTCCCCTGTATTTATTTATTTTTAATTACAGTGTTCGAAACCTTGTGGTGGTGGAGACATGACTCGTAAAGTGATTTGCATTAAGGACGATGTTTCAGTTCCCACAAGCAATTGTGATGTAGAAAGCATCATGTTCGGCAAAGACAGTTGCAATGAACATCCTTGCGGTGAAGGTAAAGAAATAAAAATTTGGCTTATATTCTATAATTGAAGAACAATAGAATCTCAAAAATAAAACCTGAATTCTTTACTTTCTTTAGACGAGGTGATCCCAGTAACACCAGATAAGGCTAAGACTTTGCCTGATGAGTCAGAGGAAGAAGAATGCGAGGAGGAAGAAGAGGAAGGAGATTTCGTGACTGTTAAGAGCCTTAGTACTGTAAGTGATATTTTCATAAATAATTTTTCGGCCCCTCAATTACTCAGGCACATAAATTAATCTACCAACCTAGCTCTTTAACATCAATCTAAATCAGATATTTTTTCCAGGATGAAGAAGAAGCTTCAGATATAACAGAAGTCTCTCCCCTAAGTTCACCCTTAGACTCTGAAGGAACTAGTGTAACTAATGGATTCACCGACATGATGATGAGCGACTCTACTTTCAGCAGAGGAGACATTTCCATTTCAACTGATTCTGATAGTGGCAGCGGAGCAAGCAGTGATGATGACTTCACCATCTTCAGCACCCAGTTCACAGACACTCCTCTTTCCTCCGAAGATGTTTCAACCATTGAAGGAAGCGGATCTTCGCTTGACGATAGTTCCGAAACAACTCTTTCCGTTACAACTGAATCAGGATTTACTGAAGGGTCTACCGAAGGAGTTACGGAAGGATCAACCGAGTCTGGATCCACTGATGATTCTACTGCCGAAACTACTCTTTCTGGAGCAACTGATAGTTCCACAGAATCTTCTTCTGAATCTGCAACCAAAGATACATCTGAATCTTCAACTGATTCCTCAACAGAGTCTTCAACTGACTCCTCAGCTGAATCTTCAACTGACTCTTCAACTGAATCTTCTGACTCTCCAGTTACAGAATCTTCAAGTGAAAGTACAACGGAATCACCTGAATCTAGTGGCAGTACTGATTCATCTGAAACTACTATTTCATCTTCTACAGACTCTTCGGAAACTGAAACAACTGAACCTACGCCAACAACTTCATCTGATGAGACAGCCAGTACTGAGTCTACAGTTTCGGAAGAGACGAGTTCTTCAGATTCTAGCTCTGAATCCACTTCCTCTGAATCCAGTTCTGAATCTAATTCTGAATCTAGTTCCACAGGTTTGTATTTATTTTTTAAGTTATAAGAAACAGAACTAATTCTTAGAAGATTTAACTAATTTTTAATGACAGATTCCACAGAAACTACCGTGGAGAGCTCGACTGTTTCTGACTTAGAATCTGAGGAGACTTCTGATTCCACGGGAACTACAACAGAATCTTCTGGAGAGACTACAGTCTTTGGAGAAACTGCGGAAACAGAAACTACAGAGGCAGGAGCTACAACAGAGTCTGGAGAAACTACTCCTTCCGGACAAACTACCGAATCTGGTTTGACAACTGAAGCAGGATTAACAACTGAATCTGGATTAACAACTGAATTTGGAGTAACAACTGAATCAGGATTTACAACTGAATCTGGTTTAACAACTGAATCAGGATTGACAGCTGAAACTGATTTAACGACTGAATCTGGTTTAACAACTGAATCTGGTTTAACAACTGAATCAGGATTAACAACTGAATCTGGCATGACAACTGAATCTGGAGAAAGTACGATAAGTGGTTTAACTACCGAAAGTGGAGTTACTGAAGAAACAACTGAAGATGAAGACTCAACTGATAAGACCCACGGTTTGTGTTTTTAGTTCATAATTACCTCTTCTATTTTTATATTCCTCGTTAGTTTTTAACTCTGAATCTAATCTTGAGTCTAAATTAATTTTTAATTTTAGTTTCGGAATTCTGGACTACCATAAGCTCCGTCCAAAATGCACTGAAGGTGGAAGGAAAACTAAAGAAATGTAAACCAAGGAAAAAGAAGAGCTGCAAGACCACTGAATTCGGTTGCTGTTACGATGGAATCACTCCAGCTGAAGGTCCCTTTGGAAAGGGATGCCCTACTCCTGAGACTTGTGCGGAAACTAAGTACGGATGTTGTCCAGATGGTGTTTCACCTGCCATGGGACCAAAGAATGAAGAATGTCCTGATCAACATTGCAATGAGACTCTCTTCGGTTGTTGTCAAGATGGAATCACACCTGCTGAGGGTAACGACTACGAGGGATGCAAGAAGCCTTGCAATGAAACAGAGTCAGTTTTGAATTCTTTTAAACTATATTCAATTCTTTTGGATCTATTTGAATTAATAATTGAAAAATCTTTTGATTTTTCAGGTTTGGATGCTGCCCAGACAAAGAAACTCCAGCCAGTGGAAAGGACAACTTGGGATGTTGCAATGTTACCAAACATGGCTGTTGTCCAGATGGCATTAAACCAGCGTCTGGTCCCGATAGCGAAGGTACTATTCATTCTACAAAATCCTTGAATTCTTTTAACTAATTTTATATAAAAAATTTAACAAATGAATTCTATTAACGACTAATATCTTTTATCAGGCTGTGAAGAAAAAGAAGAAACCTCTGAATCACCCGATTTTGAATCTACGACACCAATGGAAGGCGATTGTGCCAACTCGACTTACGGCTGTTGCCCAGATGGACAAAAAACACCTACTGGTGAAAACTTTGAAGGTTGTGGTGTCATCAATAAGGAAAATTGCACAGCTTCATACTTTGGATGTTGTCCTGATGGAGTCACAGCTGGTAATTTTTGTTTAAATTGAATTTCAGAAATTGATATTTAGGATAATTATCTTCTTGTTAAAATCCAACCAATAATAATGTTAAATTACAGCACTTGGATCTCAACTTCAAGGCTGTCACATGCCATGCGAAAACTCGACCTACGGATGTTGCGATGATGGAACAACACCAGCCCATGGACCTAGCAAAGAAGGATGTTGTCTTACATCGCCCTACAAATGCTGCCCTGATAACATCTTACCAGCTCGAGGTCCAGACTTTTATGGATGTGGATGCCAATATTCTAGATTTGGTTGCTGTCCTGATAATACGACAGCAGCAAGAGGATCTCATAACGAAGGCTGTGGATGTCAATTCACACCACATGGTTGTTGCCCGAATAGGTTCACTCCAGCAAATGGTCCCAACTTTGAAGGATGTCCTTGCTATACTTATCAATTTGGTTGTTGTTCTGATGGAGTTACTGTTGCTAAAGGACCAAATAGTCAAGGTAAATTATGTGATTTCTAAATTATACGGATTCTTCTCCTGTTCTTTCCGTTATCAATATTAATTCTGTTTTCTCTATTTTTGTTCTTCAAGGCTGTGGATGTGAGAATACAGAATTCAAATGCTGCTCTGATGGAAGGACGCCAGCGAAGGGACCAAACTTTGATGGTTGTGCTTGCGATGCTTCCAAATTTGGTTGCTGCCCGAATGGAATTGAAGAAGCTCAAGGTGAAAACTTCGAAGGTTGTCTCACAGTTCCATCTACACCAGGTGCTGCTTGTGGTTTGGAGAGGGACAGAGGACCTTGCAGAGACTTCACTGTTAAATGGTTCTATGATACGGAATATGGTGGTTGCTCGAGATTCTGGTACGGAGGCTGTGAGGGTAACGAGAACAGATTCAAATCTCAAGAAGAGTGCAAGGATATTTGTGTACAGCCTAAAGGGAAAGGTACGTTCAATATTTTTTATTGTATTCTCTTTTAGTTTGCTAGTCTTTGTTTTATTTGTATTTCATAATCTTTTAAGAGCATTTAGAACCTTTTATATTAAATTTTCTTGTTTTTCATCAGATGCATGTGCCTTACCCAAAATTCCTGGACCCTGCGAAGGATACAACCGATCATGGTACTACGATTCTGGTAGGAAACAGTGTGGTCAATTCATCTACGGAGGATGTCTCGGAAATGCCAACAGATTCAATACGAGAGAAGAGTGCGAGGAACTTTGTACTGTTTCTGAAGATGCTGGTGTGTAGATAATAATCAATCATTCTTGGTGTTCCGAATGATTTAAGGATATGTTATAATACACCTTTTTTTGCAATTCCAAAACTGAATTGTTAAATAGATATATAATTTTTTTATTCCAGATCCTTGCGATCAAAATAAGGAAGTAGGTCCTTGTACCGGTAACTACACTAGGTGGGCTTTCAACAAAGAGGCTCAAACATGTGAGCAATTCAACTACGGTGGATGCAAAGCGAACCTCAATAACTTCCAAACCGAAGTTGCTTGCCAGGAAAGGTGTCTTCAACCAGGCCGTACTCGCGGTAAGGCATTATTTTCTTCTTGTATAATAATAATATAAATATTTTTGACAAATAGGTATTTAAAATATAAAGTTCATCTGTAAGATTTTTCGTAAAGGAACGAATTGAAAATGAGATTGACTATTTTTAATTAATCGAATGACTAAAAGTAAAAGCTCGTTAAAAATTTGCACTGGTATGTGGTTTGCGGACCTTTATAATTATAGTAACGATGTGATTGGTATGACGGAATAACAGTATGGTATAATAATATATTAAATAATATCAAATTATATTGCTTGAGTTTGGTAATTTGATATTAATTTATTAATGGATTTTCTGAACAGTTACTTTATAAGATTAATAAATAATAAATAACAAAATATAATCATTCGATATAATGGCACATAATACTAACTATATGCATGATAATATTAAAATGGTAACAGATTCTTGCTTGCTGCCGCGAGCGGAGGGTAACTGCACAGAGAAACATCCTCGATGGTTCTTTGACCAGTCAGAGAATCGGTGCATGCCATTTTATTACACTGGTTGTGGTGGTAATAAAAATAACTTTGACTCTAGAGACGCATGCGAGTCTATTTGTCCACCTAAGATCGGTAAGGTTCTTTCATCACTATTTGTTTAGTTCTTAGATAGTTTCATCTCTTCCAACCCTTTTTTCCAACTCCTTTTTCAATTTTGTTTCCTATTCCTCTTGCTCTTCTTTCTAGAATGGAGAATAAAAATTAATCTCTATCTTATAATAAATAAATTAAAAGTTTTTAATACTTATTTCTGGAATTGATAATTTTTGATACCATTAAATTGGAAAAGAATTTGTAAGTTTGAAAGATAAAAAAATTTTAAGAGATTCTTTTTTTTCTGAGGCTTCAAATTCTAACATATTTATTTTTTAAGGCTTTGAAAATGTTGGTGAAAAAATGTAGATTAAATTTTGAATTGAACACCTACAATCTATAAATTAAAAACTCTAATTTAAAATTAATTCGAGAGTTACTAATAGTTTCTTATTACTATATGTAATTAGAACCGGATTCTTGCTTACTTCCTGCTATTACGGGTGAGTGTCACAATTACACTCAACGCTGGTTCTACGATTCCTACGAACAACAATGCAGACAGTTCTATTATGGAGGCTGCGGTGGAAACGAAAACAATTTCATGTCTGAACGCGATTGTATCAACAGATGTGAAGCTTCCCTCAACACAAAAGCACCTCCTACACAGGAATTCAAAACCGGTAAGTGTAAATGAACGTTAAAATCTATTTAGAGAGAGAGAGAGAGACTTCTTTAAAATTACAAAAAGTAAATTTTTTTTCTGAAAATCACTATAAATTATAAAAATAAAAAATTTTAACTTGAAACATTTCTTTCACAGAATTTTGCTTCTTGCCTGATGAGCGGGGACCTTGTTCAGATAATCAAGCTAAATGGTTCTATGATAGTCGAATTGGACTCTGCAAACAATTTAATTATGGTGGTTGTGGTAGCAATGGAAATAATTTCAATACTCGTGATGAATGCGAATACCGATGTGGTGAAGTCCAAGGTAAGATTTCAAATTTAAAGATCTTTTGCTGATAGAAATACTCGTGGATTTTTACCTGGAATCTTTGTTGAAAACTTTTCTCTTAGATGAAACCATAAATCAAATTTGAAAACCACAATCTTCTTTTTGCAGACCCCTGCAATCTGCCAGTTCTTGTTGGTCCCTGCAATGGATCCGTCGTCCAATTTTATTACGACAGAAGATACGACAATTGTTATGCCTTTGACTATAGTGGCTGCCAGGGCAACAAGAATCGCTTCCAGGATCTAGAATCTTGTACCCAAAAGTGTGTTAGGACTCAACCGGAAGTGGGAATTCAACGAGACACAACACCTCACACTGATATTGAATCAGTGCCAAGTGCTATCTGCTTAGCTCCAGTGGAAGCTGGTCCTTGTAATAAAGAAATCACTGCTTATTTCTACAATGCTGAAGCTCGAAGTTGCCAGGCCTTTGTGTATGGTGGATGCGAAGGAAATGCTAACAGATTCCAAACGGAAGAACAGTGTGAACGTCTATGTGGCAAATTCCAAAAACAAGGTAAGATTTCGAAAAAATGACGATTTTATTTAGGCTCGAATCTATCCGTGATAAAAATGGATTGTTCATGGTTTATTTCAGACATTTGCAACCTATCGGCTGATCCTGGTCCTTGCAGAGGGGCCTTCACTAAATTCTTCTACGACCAATCAACTCGAGCATGTCGTGAATTTATCTACGGAGGATGTGATGGAAATGCTAATCGATTTAGCACCATTCCTGAATGTGAATCTGTTTGTATTCATCATGAAGAGCCGTCAACTGGTGGAAATGATACAGATACTTCTCATCTTGGTAAGAAGTTAAAACTATCAACTATCACTCCACAAATCGAAATTACAAAATTCTTCTTAGAGCCAAAATCCGTCGGAGGTTAAGATATTGTTTCACAATGTTGATTGAATTTAACTTAAAAAGTCAATTCAATAAACCTTCTTTGATATTTAGCAATCTGCAGAGAACCAGTTGATATTGGTTCTTGCACTACCGGAAATTACAAGAGGTTCTACTTCGACGAAGAGATCCAAACCTGTAGGGCCTTCATTTATACCGGTTGTGGTGGCAACCGCAACAATTTCAAGACTTTTGAATCTTGCATTGCGAACTGTCTGAGATGTAAGTGACGGTTCGGATTCCGTTACACAAGCCAATCTCTTTAATTTTATTTAGTACCTCTTTTTGTATCATAATCAGAAGCTGGCTTTATAATTTGTAAATAGGCAGAGTCGAAATTGTACATATCGGAATGCTAATTTTTATTTTTTCCAGGTTACCTTTTCTCTTTACATTAATTCTGCTGTATATAAAATAGCTAAATCCTCCATTCCAAGTATCCTGCTCTTATTTACCTTTATTTATTTAACGACTTACTTCTCAGCTTTCAGTCAATTTTTTTGATAAATTATCACAAGCTTTTGTTAAAAAATTTTTAAAAGTGGAACTTTTCTTGCGCAGCAAATGAAATCAACGTCGACGATAGAATCAATAAGGATCCTTGTGTGGAGGCCGAAGAGGAATGTAAGTTGATTAGGTGCCCTTACGGAAAAGAAGCCTTCGTTGATAATCAAAATTGCCAACACTGTCGATGTGCTGATCCTTGTGCGTCTCAAACTTGTCCCGAAGGATCAAGATGTGCCATTATTTTGGACAACTCAAACGACGTTACTGTATACAGAGGAGTTTGCAGATCTGGTAATTATTCTTGATAAATAAACCTATACTAAAATTAAATTAATATTTTTTTAAATAATATACTAAAATTAAATTAATATTTTTTCTTAAAGCTGTTAAAGTTGGACGATGCCCGTCTGTATCGAACAGCACGAGATGTGAGCAGGAATGTTCGACAGATGCAGACTGTTCAGGAGATCGGAAATGTTGTAACAACGGTTGTGGAACCTCCTGTTTGGAACCCGCATCCGAAACACCATTTACAACACCATCACCAGTTGTGAACGGATCTGTACCAGTTTATGGTGCAGAACCAGCTACAATTCAACAACCACAGGAACCCAAAGTTTCGGCTGAGGAAGGATTCTATGTAACACTAAAGTGCGAAACATCCGGAAATCCAAGACCCACTATCTCATGGCGCAAGGAGACTGAATTGGTAAGCTATAGGATTAATCACGAGATGAAGTTATATTTCTTGTATTTTAGATTGATTTGACCTTTGATTAATAAACACATACTTCTGACTTTAAATTTTAACAATTAACATTTGATTTTATTACTTTATTTCTGCAGATAAGTTCAAACGAAAAGAGGCGAAGAATCCTTAGTGATGGATCCCTGCAGATCATTAATTTATACACTTACGATAGAGGAACCTACATTTGCACTGCTGACAATGGTCACGGATCTCCAGTGAGAATAGAATATCAATTAGACATAACAGGTAGGTGACCTTTTATTTAAACTCTTATTCTAATATTCTGTCTAAGATGGTTTGGGATTGGTGAATGGAATATAATAATTAAATAGATAACCCCTTGCATCTTTTGATAATTCTGGTAATAAGAAATTCCTGTTTGAAAGTTTGTTGGATTATTGATTAACAGCATAGAATGTATTACTTATTTTTGAGAAAGTAGTCTAATTTTAAATAGAGATGACTTCCAGCTAGTGGAGAAGCACTGGTATTCTTTCGAGTAGTCTTTAAATCTTAAATTCTGACTGAAAAATGTAGTGCTTCTTCACATTTTGAACGACAGTCCTGGTCACAATTACAAAAAACTATTAAAATATGATAACCCAATGAGTTAGTACATTAAATAAAAGTTAACCCTAGTTGTGGCTTCTTAATTTTTAACTCGGTGCACCACGCATGTCTTGTTTGTCATGCACTCTTCAGCGCCTGTAAACAATCGTTCCGCTGCTATTGTTGGCGAACCAAGTACGTCGATTACGGTGACGATCAACTCACCAACGACCCTTCATTGTTATGCGATGGGTTGGCCAAGGCCTTTTGTAACCTGGTGGCGTGGAGATCGCATGCTGCCCTTCTCTTCAGAAGATTACGAACAGGATTCCGATTATACCCTCCTCATCCGATCAGTGACCATTAGTAACCTTGGAGTGTACGAATGCCAGGCTTACAACGCTATTGATAGACCAGCTTCTTGGTCCATCTCCCTTCTGGCAATCGGACCAGTCCACAATGTTACCAGTCCTTATATTGTTCCACCTCCTGAAAGACCGACCACGACAAGACCCAACTATCCATTTAGACCTCAGAGAACCCAAGCTCCCGAGTACCAAACCCCCGTTCCTGTTTATCCCAACCGTACTGAATTCCGTGTTCCTGGTGTTATTCCTCTTGAACCTAGAAATAATTCAGCTCCTCGGTTCCAAGGTGAGGGTTTCGAAATGACTTTTATGAGCGACGTATAGAATGCTGAGAATGTTTTGGATTTTTTTGTGGGAATGTGGAAAGAAATTTGAAAAGGAATTTAGAAAGAAGAATTAGAATAGGGGGTACAAACGACTGTGGAAAAATAGTTTAAAACGCAGGATTAATTATTTATTGTTAAATTCCTGAAAAACATTTTCAGAAAATTGACGTCGCTCATTAGCTTCCTTATTCTTTTCGTTTCTTCGCTTCGCATTTGAAAATGATATTGCATGTTGGATTTTTCTAACTACTAATAATTCCTCGTTTACTGATAAAGTGCAACAATATAAAAATAATTGTAATTTAATTTGTGCACGTAAATAAAATTGCTACTGCATTTTTTTAAATATATTTTTTAACTCATTAGTGGATATTAATAATTAATTTTTTTAAATGTATCTCATAGTACCAGTCAGAGTGAATGTTACTGTTCAACAAGAACAATGGCCAGAAGGAAGTGATGTTAGCATTGCTTGTAACGTCGATGGCTATCCAATTCCAAGAGTTCAATGGTATAAGGACGATGTCCCAATTGAAACTGACAACCGCATCACGATTTCTGGTAATTAATAAAACAATAAATTTAATGTTATAATTTAAATATCTTATAAATATAAATTAAAAATGTTTTTCATTCTTTAACGTATTATTTTCTTTATATAGAAGCCAACAGATTGGAAATTAACGACGCTACGAGAAACGATTCCGGTCAATATCGATGCGAAGCAAGCAATCAGTTTTCGAGCAGCTTTGAAAGTGTTAACATAAATGTTGCTGGTAAGTAGTAAAATTATTATATAATTTATTGCGTTTAATTTCAAAGTCCTAAATCTTCTCTGTTTTTTTTGTAAACAAACCAAAAAAATTCTTGCATATTTCATTCCTTGTTTTTTTAATAAGAATTCTCAACCCTAATACTTTTTTTCAGGAATTTTCATCCATCCCAATTGTCAGGACAACACCTTCTTTGCCAAATGCGATCTAATCGTGCTTGCCAATTACTGTCAGCACAAATACTACGCCAAATTCTGCTGTCGATCCTGTACGGAAGCTGGACAGTTGCCAGTGAGAGGACCTCATCTGGAAAAAACGAGAAGAAGAAGAGCCGCCCCTTTTTTCTGAGAAACTCAAATTAATTCTCGATCGTTCGGACCAATGGGATATAATTATTAGATTTATGTAAAAAGGGAGACTATTACCCTCTCCTTCTTGAAATTTTGAATCAAAAATTTTTTAATGCCCTATAGAAACTATAAACCTCGGTTTAAATTTAGCAATTAAATATTATCGACTCAATTTTATCAGGGAATCAAAGCAAGAATCAAACCAAAATTTTTTCGTTATGAAAAAAATGCTCTCTGTGCCGAACGTGTCGAAAAATCGAGTCTCGTTCACTGCCAAAGCCTTAGAACGTCTATACATAGATAGCGATAAATTAACCAAACTCTTCTTTTCTAGCGAGTCTCAATTTTTATTTTTGTTTGTAATTATTAATGTTTGGAGGTATTAGGTTCAAGTTCTCATTTCAAAATTCAATTTCCTCATTTTACTCAACAAATATTAGAATTATATATCTTTTCGTTCGTAAATGTATTCCTTTTCGATATAGAAGTATGGCTATAGAACGAAAAATATTGCCTTTTAATATTTCTCACTAAAAATGAGGAAATCAAATCTTGATATTAGAATTTGGATCCAACGCCCTTAATTTCTATTTCGACGCTGGTCAATATGTGCAGGGTCCATGTATACACGATCTGAAGCTGAATCCTAGTCCGACGGAGCCATAATTGAAAGCTGTAATTAATTAAGCCTTAAAAGGCAATCTGCGCTTTCATTAAACGATTTGCGACTTCGTCGATCTTAGAAGACAACTCGAGAGACTCAGAAGTAAAAAAAAACATATTTTGTATTTTTTTTTTTTTGAGTCTGTCAATCAAAAATAATAAACGTCGATGTAAGAGTAGATTCATTGTAGTCGTGCAACCTCTCGATACTTTTCTGGTAAGTATAGTACAATTCCTTATCTTCCCAGGGGGAAAATAAAAAAACAGAAATAGTAATTGTACTTCAAATCTGAAATTTTAATTTTATTGAACCCCCTTTTCTTTGAATAAATATCTGGAATTAGAAAATACCTGAAAATATTATTCTTTGAAAATCTAAATATTTTATCTCATAAAGAAAAATTGATAGAAAGATTTTAAACCCATAGAATTAAGGCTATTGGATCAAAGTTATAACTCCAAAATTCGAGCTTTTCATTTCACTTATAGTAATTAGATTTTTTTCACTCTGTAGTAATATTCATTGTTTAAATAAAAGTATGCTTATAGAGCGATCAAATGAATAATTGTAATTCGTTTTATGTATAGTGAGTCGACTTCATTTTAAAGGTAGAATTTTGATCCAAAATCCTTAACGATAAATTGTATCGTCTCCCTGGGATTTAAGATAAGTGTACATTGTAAAGTATAAATAGATTTACCTCTATCATATTTCTCGCATGTAATAATGACCATTGTATTAATTAATTATTAATTAATTACTCGTGTAACTATTACGAATACTCGAATAACAGAACCTATATCGCCAACAGTTATCGCCGGACGAAAGTTAGGTTTTTCTGATACAGACTTTATAAGTTCTCCAAGTCTTGAAAATGCAAGAAATCTTGTTACGCTAACTGAAAAAACGAAAAAAAGAACGGTGCGTGTTGCATTTTCAAACAAGGAGTGTTTCAAGTGTACAGTTGTATTTTATACGTAATGTTTAAATGAGATTAAAAAGGCAGATCGCTTTTAATGTTTCTCACATACCACTATTTACGGACCCAAGAATTAGTTTAATTCAAAAACAGATGGCTTCAGAATTTATCAGTAGATTCTCATTTTTTAAATATAGTTTAATTAATTTTGTATCGAATTTTATATTCTATAAAATTGTGGTGTGCTCTGTGGGAACTTCTACGACTAATTTTTATACCTGCTTGAAGAGTTTATACAATTACAAGGTTTAAGGGTCTTGAGCTCGTTCCATCCTCAAAATTCAATCGTTTCATTTTATACAAAAAGTATTGAAAGTAGACATTTTTTCGCTCTGTACACATACTTAAGTTAGAAAAATGAGTACTAATACAGAGAGAAAAAGTATCTGATTATAATAGTTGTTAAGTAAACTGAAGAGATCGAATTTTGTGGTCCTCTTCAAGCAGATATAACGATAAATCGTGAATTGCCTGATCTTATTTCTCTCTTCGATCATGAATCATGTGCCTTATTAGATGTTGTATGAGTGTTGGCATTAAGGGTGCTCGAGTCGTCGGCAGATTTTTGTTTTTAAGTGTAAATATAAGTAATTTAGTAGAAGTTTATATCCTTTCTTTGGCCAGATACGTTAATCTGTATACGTAATTTTCCGATTCAGATAATCTTGTGAAACACAACTATATTAGAATCTTTTAAAATAATTTTGTTCTTAAGAGTATAGGGTCAAAATTTTATCTCATTTTGCTTAACAAATATTATCATTAGATATTTTATTGCTCCGTAGAGCTACTCATTTTTTAAATAGAATATTTGTATAAAGTTTGAGTTTAGAATTTGAACCCAACACCCTTAAAAATGAAATCAACAGGAATTAGGCAAGTAAAATGTTTCTGGCGTTTCAAAAGATACTTTGAATCGTAAATTAAAAATCGAGCACCCTTTTTCTGACACTCTTAGTTTTCTTACGTGTAACTGTGTGGTGACAAAGACTATATACACTATACAGCATTTCAAGTATGTCAGACGTGGGGGGGACTTTTCGGCTAGTGTATATAATTAACAGAAAGAAATGGCGAATCTTTTTTATACGTTTTTATGTGCGATATTCCAGTAAATTTACTTTTAAATTCTGCCACAAGCTCGTCGATGTTTCTTAAGGGTTCTGGGTTCAAGCTCTAACATCAAAATTATATATCTCGGTTTTAGTCAACAATTATTAGAATTGAATATTTTTTCGCTTAGAATTTGTACTCTCTTTTTAAATAAAAGTATGGCTATAGAGTGAAATTTTTTTCTCTCTACACATATTTATATTTGAAAAATAGGTATCACTAGAAAGGAAAAAATTATCTAGTTATAGTATTTGTTAAGAAAAACGAAGAGATCGAATTTTGAGGTAAGAGTTTGAACCTAAGATCTTAAAAATCAATATAATAAAAAAAAAACTATCAATTTACCAGTGAAAACAATTCTTTAAGATAAAAATCAGTTGAAAAGCTTTAAAAACACCATATCTAGAGTTTCATATCAAAAGAGCGATTCGCAATTTTATAATATTTATAAATAGTTTATGAACATCAAAAATTTATGAACGATGAAAAATGAAGCCTCAAAATCAGGATGATTCTGAGAGGAATTTTTTCATCAGAGATCAACGACGATTTGTATACGTAAATTAAAGTTTCACGCCCAGCATCTTTTTATAAGAGTTATAACTTAAATAGATGATAAATGAATATTATATATAAAATGAGTAAGTATGACAAATTTATAGGAAATCCACAATATTGATGTGAAAGTATTATTTTTCATTTTTTAGACAAATAATTTGAATATTTGTTTAGAATATTAAATTTTTTTCTTAATCATCGGTATTGCGGATTAATCAATTTTTTGGAATTTCTCTATGTGAAATGACGTAAAAAAAACAATAGTTAAATTTGAAAAAAATCATATCTCTAGTATATCACTGTTGAATGTGCAAAAGACGTCACTATTGAGTGCTAGTGTGACGCACTAGAAAATTTAATTGTAACTGTAAGTATTTTTAGAGCTAAGGAATAATATATGATTATAAGAGCAAGAGAGTAGATGTCGACGAATGCCATTATACGAATATTGTATGGACAATAATAATATTTAAGGTCCTTAAATATATATGATTAAAACAGTTACCACGATTTTAATTTTTATTATATCACTATAATGAGTATATTATAAAAATTGAAGAGATTTAAAAATATTTAAGGAGTTTAAAATATTTCACAAGCGTTTAAAATTATTCAAATGGATGTTGCAGGTAATGAAAACTAGTAATCTTAATACATTATATAGATACTTTTATTCTTAAAAATACTTAACATTCAAAAATATACTGACATTTTTACATTGGCTGCCTCGATCAACTTAACATCTACAAAAGTAATTTGCTCAAAGCAAATTGTATGATTCTACATATTAACATTTATTATACGGTAAATATATCACTCAACTTTTTTGTCATTGATAAAATGAAGGCATATGTTTACAAATTTTTAAAAAGGGACTTACATTTTGAGAAAAGTTAAGCATAGGAGACAAATAATCGAATAACGTTTTTTTACAATTTAAAAACCAACAAAATTATGCAAATAAGGAAAAACAATTTTTAATTTATTAATTCATAATTAATAATTAAAAATGTTAATTGTTGAAATTATTTAAAATTTAAGTCTTATTTTACGCCTCTTTCGACAGGTGCTTTAATCCTCTAGTAGTCGCACGATTTTAAAAGTGTAAATAAATTATTATTTTGTTCTTTAATTTCCTAAATTTTATAATAGGTGTCATATCTACTGAATTGCACAATGTAGTGTATGATATGTTAAATTAAATTCAGGTATTTTCAATTCCATAGTTATGAAGGTAACATGAGAGGCATCAGCGTTTTCCTATTTTTAATTCACTTAAAAATCAAATCTACTTGTTTATATCTCTTAATCGACTGCTAATGAATTTTTTTAATTTTGATACTTCAACTATAGTTTGTTTAAAATATGGTTTTTTAGCTGACAGATTATTCTGCGAATATGTTTGTTTAATCAACTATCCACTTTTTAATGACGTATAATGACTACTGATTGTCAGTGGATAAATTTATAGGTCACAAATAAAAATTAATAATAATGTAAATAATAATCAGCGCCTCGCGCAACTACTTCTGGATTAAAGATCTTTCACATACGACTAGCTATTGACGAACATTAAATTTTATATTCTAACACGTGTCTGTACAAATTTTATACAAAACTACAATCAGTCGCACGGTCTCGAATTTTCCAATAATATCAAAGCTAAAAAAACTCGAAAAGTTCGGCTCTTACAATATATTCAGAACTACCCTTTTTGGACTCTAAAACTTACACAAATCACAGCTATTTATACCTGAAACTTTATCGAGTTTACTTTGCATTTTTCATTAATACATTTGAAATCTGTCGATTCTCTTAATATTATTGACGCTAATACTGCTGAAGAAAGATCATAAATAATTTTTTGGATTATTAAAATTATTTGTTTAAATTATTGATAATAATACTTTCTGTATATCCCCCTTTATTCCTAATAAATTATCAAGAATATCAATATTAATTTAATAAAAATTTTTTAATTAATATTAATTTCCCAAAATTATTTTTGATCACCTTTAGCATTAACTTTTCTAATTAGCTACTTTCTACATTAATATTGTTTTCTCATTTATTATTCACATTGTGAAATAATCGATCAATGAGAATAAAAATCCTTTCATTCTTCCAACGTTTGTATATACAGAAAAAATATTTAATTACATAAGCTTGGCAAGAAAATGCCGGGTCTTTCTAAAGGCCTTAAATTGTGCTCATAAAGTTACTTTCATATCAAAATAAGCGAATTTTTTTTGCGAAAATTGCACAACAGAGATAAATAGCGATGGATTTTTGAATTTCAAAACTGAGTATTTTTTTTGGAATTAATTCTTGAGAGATAAGAATTTTAAAATTATATCTGGAACAGAAAACCTCGGAATTTTTGCTAATTTCAATTCCTTTTTTTTTCAGAGCTCGGTACCGGTTAGAGTTTTTTCCTGTACATAATTTTGATTGATTAGACGTCAATCCCTAGAAGCTCACGACTATCAACCCTGGAAAGTCGATGACGCAGACTGCGCCTACGAAACTCCTTCCATCAGACGGACGCTCTTTTCACACGTAGGCTAGAAGGAATTGAAGAAGGTCGGTATCCTTGATATCCTGCAGAATCAAAAAATTCTGAATTGGTTCCTCCCAGACAGGTACAAGAACAAACGCTGACACAGTCGTCCGTATCATGAATCATTGGGACATGACCAGCTAATAATTTTCCATTTACTGCCACTACTTCACCATCTAGTGTTAAAACATGATGAGATGCTGATTGCAGCTCATTATCATCTCGTCGCACTTCTTCTGCATTCCTGTAAAAAATTACAAAAATTTAAAACACTAGCAAATTAACAGGCGAGCTAAGCGTACGATTTTTTTGTTTTACTTCTTACAACTTCAAGTCACTCAACATTTTTAAAAGTGATTTGTCTTTGTTTTTATGAAATTCAAAAGATTTTTAGGGCTTTTAAAATATTTCGTAGAATTTTAAAGAATTTTGTAGAATTTTAAGGGATTTCAGAATATTTCCTGAAATTATAAAGGAATTCATGAAATTTTTTAATATTTTGAGAATTCTAAGGGATTTCAAAAGGTTTTTAATAATTGTAAGAGATTTTAAATTTGGTCGTAGAATTTCAAGCAATTTTAGTAGATTGCAAACGATTTTTATGACTTTTAAAATATTTTCTGGAATTTGAAGGGTTTTGAAGTTTTTCAGAGAATTTTATTGAAGGATTTCAAAAGATTTTTGTGATTTCTAGAAGATTTCGTAGAATTTAAAAGAGTTTCAAAAGTTGTCGTAAAATTTTAAGGAATTCTAGACATTTCCTTGATTATAGAAATATTTATAAAATTTGTAAGGATTTCATCGAATTTGATGAGACTTTTAATGATTTTAAGGGATTACGAAGATTTTCATGAAATTTGAAGGAAGTTTTCCTTCTTTTAACTTCAAGTTACTCAAAAGCCAATCAGATTTACAAAAAAAAATGTATGTCAGATTCTCGAGACATTTAAAAAATATATAATTTCTAATTTATTTTTCATATTTGAGTATTTCCGCACATACTTACATTGTCATGAATCGAAGGACCAATAAATTAATGCTGGCAGCAACTACTGCAAGTCCAAACAAAATAAAAACAAGACTCAATGCGACGTATCCCGGCTTATTCGAGAGCGCATGATCATTCTGAAAAAAGTATTATTATTATTATTAAGTAAATTTAAGAAATAAAATAAAAATTAAGAAAAAAGGGTATAATGATTAACCTGAAGTGCTACGTAGTCTCCAAATCCAATTGTTGTAAGTGTTACAAAACAGTAATAAAAGCTATCGAAATAACTCCAGCCCTCATATCGAGAAAATACTGCAGCTCCTGTAGTGATTATGATACTTGATAGCATTCCAGTTGCTAACATGAGATTCATTTCTGTCGCTTCGGTGCGTTGGCAATTTAAATATTTTTTTGCCTTTTGTATTACAACCGAAGCAAATTTATTGAGACGTTCACCAATACTTTGGAACATCACCAAACCTAATGGAATTCCCACCATGGCGTAGGCCATACAAAAAGCTTTTCCTCCTATCGTAACTGGGGTCGAATGACCGTAGCCTAAACAAAATTTTTTATGGGTAAAAATAATTATTATTGTTTTTATTCTTTATTCAAAATTCTCTATATTATTATTATTTTTATTATATATCTCTATTAATATTATTTACCTATCATAGCAAGAACAACAGTAGCAAAGTAGAAAGCACCGGCGAATTTCCATTGAGGGCCCGCTTTATGGGGCTTATTTTCAATTATTACTATTTCCACCATAAGGTAATCTTCCGCAGTTATGTTATATTTCTTTATCATGTTATTTTTCACCTCTGAAGTAAAAAAAAATTATTAATCATCACGAAATAATTAACAGTCTTTAGAATTATTATTCAATACTCAAATATTTTCGGTAATTTCAAACTAAATGCTAATTAATTATACAAATTGATGAATTGCTGATTAGTGCAAAAAGATGACAAATCGGAATTTCTCACCAGTGAGAAATTCGCCACGTCGGCGTTCAGTGTCAGATTCCAAAGCGTCGAAAACTGCAGCCCCAATCAGCAAATAAGTAAACGTGCAAACAACGAGTGACAATGTTCTCACATTTTGCCTTTTCATTTTGATTTTGTGACTCCTCTCTCAGAAAAATTCATCCAAAACTCACTCACAATTATTCAAACAATTTTATGTACTTTCTTATGGTCCATCTCGTTCTTTTCACTATGAAAAATATTATATAAACTCTTTTTTTTTAACACTTCACTTTCACTGATTTTTGAAGCATTAATTGCAGACTTCACTTTTATTTAAATCAAGTGTATTTATTTGTGATTGTAATATTTGTATTTCGCAATGCTTACTATATTATTTGAGACCCTAAACTATACTCAAAATTGTATTTTATATTTTGAAATGTTATAGTTGAAATTTTATAATTTTTCAAATTTTTAAATTTCAAAAAATGATTTGAAATTTTTTTAAGGTCAGGGTGCTTTTTTGATTTTTAAAGTAACAATAAATTCGTTAATCGAGAAGAAGCAAATAGGCGACTATACTCGGCAGTGACAGCGCCCATAATAAATGCTAAGGGAGAGTACGGATGATGGGGTATTGATCGGATGCATTTTGAGGAGAGAAAGACTGGAAGCTGCTAGGGGCGAATGTCGATAAGAGCAATCTCTGGCTATTCTGAGTTTCCTTAGAGACGACAGTAGTAATATCTGTTGTTGGTCAGACACGAGTAGTAAATTCCAAGCAAGTGGAGACGAAAGCAAGTATTAGGAATTTCGAATTTGGGAGAAGATTTTATTACCGGTTAATGATAACAAAAAAGAGATGTTCTTAATTATTCAAAAAAATTGAAATGTTTATTTAACAATCTCACTATTTAAAATTGTTTAAATCTGAATTTTTAAATTTGAAACGTCCCTTTAAGTCAAATTAAAATTAAAATTTAATTTGTCCCACTGGATGCTTGGACTTGTTAAAGGTTTTCGTTCGATAACCGAGGTACCATAGTATTGAGTCAACAAGAAAAATTTTTTTTTGAGTTTCTAGCATAAATTCAGATTCTATGCATCGAAAAGAACAAAAATATTCGCTTTCGACTTATAAAGTAAATTTTCAAGTTTTTGGTTGATTGTAATCAAAAATAATTATATTTGAATTAGTTATTATTTATTATTATTAGTTATTATATGTAAAAGAAATCAAGATTTTATATTTAGAATCGTTTTTATAACCATTTTAATTATGTCTAAAATTTCATAATATCCTATAAAATATTTTAAATCTTAAAAATACTTAAATCCCACGAAATATTGTGAGATTATATAACGTTTTTGCGAAATTCCAAAAAATATATGGTTATTGTTGTTTCCATGGATTATTGTTGACCATTGGCATTGGTTCCTATTGATGGTAATTGTTAAACGTTGCTGTTCAGTTTTACTATTTGTAGTTCCTATTGTTCATTATTGACTGCTTCTAGAATTGTTTTAGTTATTTTTATTAATTATTTATTTTTATTGACTTTTGCTACTAGATGTTACTGCTATAAATAATCAAATCAAATGCCCTACCTATATTTCGTTATACATAAAAAGAAGTCGTGTGAAGCATAATATATTTAACAGAATTTCATACAATATTTTTCTTTTCATTTTTAGCTCGCGTGCATCCACCAAACTACCGCAGCAGTTCTGCCAATAATCGCAATTCATTGGACTGCAGCTTGAGTATTTATTGCTCAGCTCACACTAGTCCAGCCAGGCTAAAAATATGACGATTGGAATATGAATTTTCCTAATGCATCTGGTTCGTGAGAGGAAGTGCTAAATGTCGACAAATACCGAAAAAAGGACGATGAGAAACGTTGGAAGTATGTACGTAAATTACCATTATTATCAGCTAAAGTATATTTTTTCTTTGAGTTGGGCAAACAAATTGGTGAAAAAACTGGCCTGCATTTAGCATTTACATTTATTTTTCCGTTTTGAGAGAAATGATGGAAATTTAAAATCGAAGAAAAGATCACATTAATATTGATATTGTATAAGGTAACACACATTCGAAGGACTTTATATGGGATTGTCTTTGGGAGCGATTTATACATAGCTTTCGAATCCGATAGACATTGATCATGACGCTCCAATTACCAATTGCACTGCTCTGCAAAAATCTTCCCCGCCCCACAGTTACAAGCATAAAGAATTGTTCCCCGGGGAACGTATATCCGGTCTTGGAAAGTACATGTAAGTGCCCGTATTTTTTTAACAAATCGCTCCACCGGATGATGATGCCTGAATTAGAATGATTCAGAGATTCCGAGTAACCTTGGCCTTGTAGAAAATAGATGGGTTCGTTCTTGAAAAAGTCGTTTAGTTTCCCGAAGGCAACAATGAAAAGTACACCGTAATTTGAGTACGTAATCAAGATACGCTTTAAAGGAATATTTATAAAAGCTGTGCGGTAAAAAAATATCAAAAATATTTTTTAAATAAATAAAAAATACAGTAGATTGATTAAAGTATAAATAGACTTAAATATTTTTATAAATATTTAGTCCAACAGACAATATTTTTTGTATAAAATGCAGTAAAAGTAAAAGTAAAAAGTGAAATCTAAAATCGAAGCCAAAAAAATGGAAATAATCTAAAAGATGAGTCAAAATATCTGCACCATCGCGTGAATTGTATTTCTGTTGTCAATAACTCGTCCTTCAATTGATTTCCTGGCGTGTTAGAATTTGAAGGATTCTAGTTTACGACAAAGGATGTTTCTTGGCAAGTTTAGCTTCTTTTGTTTTAACGACACACTTGGTCAATTTCAGAGTTGTAAAAGTTTCAATCTGATAGTGGGTTAAGGTTTCAATGGGTAAAGGATAAGGTAAAAAATCTATTATTAAAATTCATTCTCTTAAATGTTCTATCTCTCATTTGAAATTTCTTGAGAAGTTTTAAGAAAATTGTTTTTCAAAAAGCTTTACATTATTTTTAATGCTAATAGAAAAAACTTGTTGATGAGACAGGAAAATAAAATTTTTTTATCCTTCCCTAAATGGTTGTGAAAAAAATGTCGCCAATAAAAATAGGAAATAAATTAAAGGACTCTTCGTAATGAGACATCATAAAATTGTGAATTTAAGAGAGTCGTATAAAGTAATGGACCCTCATCGAGAGAGACTACAATTTGCAAATAATATAGAAGGCAAATCATAGTCGGAACCTTTAGCATTACAAATATATATACTTATATTTTCATCTTTATCGTCACGAAACTGATAATGCGATGATGCTCTTTTCACAAAAGAAATCCCTTTTACGATCTCTTGACTCAGTTAACTGATCCAAGGTTCTACGAGCTTTTATATCATTGTCTCATATTATTTTCACAATTTAATGCAGATCGAGTATAATAGAAATGAAAGCGGTGAAAAAACAATCCCGGTCGGGCATAAAAAAATCAATTGTCATTTTATAATTATATAATCCACCTTTGCATTCATGATTTGCTTTCACAAATATAAAAACATCTCTTTCCAGTATTATCATCTTTATAGGATCAGTTAATTTAGCTTATATTACGCAAGGTTAAAGTTAGCAACAATCTGTTTATAATGCTAATAAGAAAACGCCGCAAGGGATAACGGCTGTGAAAAACAAATTCAAGGTAATTAGAAAATTGTAATAAAACTTTATTCATTGAATGAATTGTTGATATTTCAGAGGATTCTACATCATAATTGTTTTTTTTTTTTATGAAAACTCAAATTTGTATTTAAGTATCTTGAAATGTTGCAACAAATATTTTCGTGCTAAAAATTCGAATGGTAAAACTTCCGATATTTAATTACTATTATATACTTAGAGAAAAAATTTCATCCATTATCTCGAACTTTTCTCAAATTCCTGAATTGTAAAGTTGGCAGTGTTGCCTTTTTATTTCTTTTTCCATCGCTGGACGTGTCGTTTTCCAATTCTTCACGAGAAAATTACATTGTTCAGCCAGCAGCGGAATTCGTTCTGCTCTTGTAGCTTTTCACAGTCTGCAGACGGAAAATTGTCCTTTCAGAAAGAATCCTTTGCATACATATATGTAGTTCATCCAGGATAAATCAACGCCTGAAAGGACGAGTTGGGGGTTGTTTGAATTGTTGAAAAAAATTCAATTCTCATTTCTATCAAGGGTCTATTCTTATTTTTGATACTCATTCAATTGTAAGATATAAATAACTTATAGCATTATTGTATCAAAAGCGATAGCAATCAGAAACAAATTGAATCTGAGAAAAAGCTAATCGAATAAACTCGAGAAAACATCCTCAGTATGCTAACGCAATTTCTGTCAAAGACCTTGAATCCTGTCTTGAACTCGGCAATAGCACGAGTAGCAAGTTCATTGATTAATCCAGTAGCCTTCGCGTCGTATTCTCTGATTCCAGTCCACGTTCCCTTCCGGTTCAGTAATTCTGTTAGGAAAATCTATCAAAAACAAGATTTTTATTTGATTTGTAATGATATAAAATTTCAATAAACCTTTCCTTACAGATTTATAGATTATTATATGAACGACTTTGTTCAGAATCGTGAGACCGACTGTGTTGCGTATATCTTTTATCAAAACTATTGAATAGATTGAAAGGAAGAAAGAAAGAAAAGTACTGAAAATGATTTATTAAATATTATAATTCAAAGTTTCAGAAATTAAAAATTTTATGTTTTAAATTCAATTTTTTAATTAGTATCTATAATTTAAATAAAATTAGCTTCGTTTGAGGAAAATCAAGGTATTATTTTCAGCTCTCGTTTTCTCATTGTCTCAATTTAATAGCATCCTGTTTTCCATTTGTTTCTTCCGGCAAAAAGTGTCCAATTAGATTATTTTCAGAACTATAAATATGCTGAAATCAAATTAAATTGAATTTAAACTTTCTCCTTGTTAATCTACTTTTGGCATTGAATTCTCCGGGAGCATTGTCTCTTAAGGAGATGGACGTGGCGAGTCTGACACTTTAATTTACATTTCTGATTCGCAATATTTTTGTCTGTCAGAATAAGAGAGTTTGTAAGCGACTTAAGTTCATTGTCAGAGGCAGGAAGTAAATAATAAGACCTCGAAGATAAAGATCACGTTCAAGGAAAGAAGTCGGAAAAGTTTTCAATGAAAGCAGTGACTATTTGCTGAAAATTTCATCTTGGAAAACATTCCACATATAGTCTCAGAATTATTAAAAAAAAAAAACGAAAAATATTCAATATTTAATAACTAAACGAATAATTTTAATTAATAATTTAAGAGCTATTTACCTAATCTTAATTAAGGCTCTAGTTATCTTAAAAAAATGTAAAGTTCTTAAAAACAGATCATTTTTTTCAAAACAAACATTTTTCCTGAGGCTTTTCTATACATAAATAAAACTTCTTTTAACATAATATAAAACTATAATTCTGTTTCATTGGTTGAGGGGCGTTTTTAATGTTTTAAGTAAACAAGGTATGCTGGCTTCTTATTAATTTTAATATTATGAATAATTGAAATCAGTAAGTACCCAGCTATTCACCCTGTATAATAAAAATTTTAAATTTCAATATTATAGTCTTCTTGCTTCTCTAGTGTCTTGCGAGTATTCAAGGCTTTCAGTAAATCCCTAAAAGAACATACAGCATTTCTTACGGTCCATGAGGCCTTATAGGGCACCTAGAATTACATTATGTCTTCCTTTTGAATAGTTGCAAACATAAAAATGGAATAAAGTATGTTTTCAAAAGTAGAAACACTCAACAATTTTTTAAGAATTAAAAATAGCAACTACATTTTGCAAGAAACTTGTCTCCTATTTCGTCGCCTCTGTTCCCTCGCGTGAGACATCAGATAAGCCTGATAAGCCAATTGAGGCAATATAGAATAAAAACAATATAGAATCGAGATGATTTATTTCCTGGCTTATCTGTTGTTTTTATTATCTATTACCTGTCTTATCTATTATTTCATTCACTTATAGACTCCCTTATGTCTTTTTCTTCGGCTTATCTATTGTCTCGCATCTATATTGCCTCTCTTACCTATTGCCTGGCTTATCCAATAATATATATTAGAATCCATTAAAATTGTACTTTAATTTATTTTTGAATACTAATGATATCATAATGTGCATAAATTTAAGTTACGTTAATTGTATCAAAATATTAAACATGATCCTTTCAAGAGCATATTAAACTCGAATACTGTTCAAGTGGATTTCTCCAATATCAAGGTAGCTCGTATAATGTCTCTCAAATTGAGATCAATTTGCGGTTTGTGTGAAGTACACCTATATATTTTATGCAAATATATTGTAATTATCCTTCTGAATATTCAAAGTACAAATATGAAACGGACCAAATTTTAAAATAAATTCCATGTTCTATATTCTATATTATAAATTCCAATTCGATATAGCACATGTAAATTCTGCACTAAATTAAATATATTATTCATATATTAAAGCTTTTATCAGAACTTTATAAAACTCATACCTTATTAATCTTATTATAATATAATTGAAAAAATATTAAGTTTAAAGTTTTCTTTTGTGGAATAATTTATTGCTTTGTTTTTTTTCCGATGCTCGAAATTTGAATACATATACTTTTTTTCGAACTTTTTCTTAAATGTATCTCGATCCGCTTCATAGTCGATCGGCTTTCAATTGTCAATCTCATGTTCGCATGTTCGTATGTGTTCGTACGAAAATCCGTCAAAATTTGACACGCTGCCTGTCGAACTCGAATTATATTTTCGCGAGTGAAACCAACTTTTTTTTTTCGAGAAATATCAAATATGCCAGCGGCTAAAGGTCGAGGAAAAGCTCGAAGTTTGATCAGGAAAAATCAGCAGGAATTAGAAGGAAGAAAAGGCCTTCAACGTCCGTTTCGTCGAAGACGTACGAATATTTTACACCGAGTACAGTCCCGTAAAGCTTCTAACATTGATGATGTACTTTACAAATTTTTGGGTAAAAATTAAAGAGTAAAATATTTTCAACTCCGCAGCTACTTAATTTAGAAAATCAGGAAGAATTAATTAATTTATTTATTTTAATAAATAAATTAATTAAGGATGACTCATTAGTTCGATTAAGATTTGTTTAATCGAAAAATTACTTTTTTAGGAGATTTAGCCGCTTCCAGTAATAACAAAAAGCAACGGAATATGAAAAACTCGAGAATAAGGTGATTTTTTATGCGAAATTATAAAATGTTAATTTCAGATTCCGAAAATTAAAAAAATATGTGTGTTGTAAATTTTGAGTTGTTATTTATTTATTTGTTATTTCTTTTATAGGTAAATATTTAAATTATTGCTTTTTCTTTTCAGGTCGGAACGTCCAAGTAATAAAGCGAGGAAAACAAGAGCTAAAAAGAAATTGAGTAATTTTTCTTTTCAAACGTCCGAAACTCCGTCGCAATCGAATTTTGAATCCACTGAAGATAATGAATCAGCGACAACTGCCATGGAATCTGCGACAACAAGACCAAGCAGTTCCTATAGTAATAGCTCAACTGGCTTTTCTGAGCCTCCAATAGATTCTAAAAAAGGTCTAAAGGATTTGCTCAGGAGAAAATCTTTAAGAGATATTATTAACAATTACATCAAAGAAGGAGGTAGAATTATAATATAATTTAGAAAATATAATTTCAAAATTTAAAAAAAAAGTCCTGCTTCCTATAGAAAATTTAAAATTTGTTGAAATCGCTAAAATCCCTCTGTAATGAAATCACTTCTTGAATTTTTTTTGTTATTGAACTCCTTTGAAATCCTTGAAAATCCTTGAAAATATTTTTAAAATTTTTCAATATCCATAAACATTTTAGAAAACCCTTTGAAATTTCCTGAAAGTAGTTGAAATTTATTAAATTTTTGGAAAGTTCCTTAAATTTCTTTGGGATTTCTACAAATCCCTTGAAATCTTTTTAAAATTCTTGAAATCCTCAAAGAAAAAGTTTTATTTTTTTTAAATTATTTTATTTATGACTGATGGAATTGTCTGATTTTAAATTACTAAAATATTTGTTTAATATTTCAGAGGAGCAGAGAGCGAAGAATTACATGAAAAAAGCGATTTTGTATGGAGTAAGCTCAGGTTTTTTAAAGCCGGTGGACAACTCGGGTCATTTATTAGAGATTTCTTCCGATTTGTCTGGAATCAAGGTAAACGTCAAGAGGGATATAGCCGACGAACGGAAACGACGGAAGAATATGCGACGCGGTATAGTAAATTTTGACGATTACGAAATGAAGTCGGTCAAAAAGAGAAATTCTTCCAAACTGGATCAGGAAAAACGTGAAAAGGGAGGCAAAACAGTTCCAAAGAAACGGGCGAGATCTGCCACTCGAAATTCCAAGTCGGCTTTAAAAGCTGAGGAAAAAAAGAAAGAAAAAAACCAACTTCACAAAAAGAAAGCAAAAGTCGCAAGCCAACCCAAGTCTCGGTACATAAAAATTAATTTTTCTAAATCAAATTCAATTTTTCATTTGGATTTGAAAGAGAAAAACAAATGTTTTTTTGAAATTCCTTAAAACCTTTGATATTCAATTCAAAATCATAAAATTCTATTTAAATCCCAAAGTCTATAAAAATATCTTAAACAATTTTTGTAAAGCATTACAATTTTTTGAATTCTTTTAAAATATTTAAAAATCCATCGCAGTCCCGGAAACCCTTGGAAGCTTTTGAGGCTTTGTAATAATAGAAAATAATTTAAGATTCTAAATTTTTAAATATTTATTTATAAGATTTACACATAAGAAATTCTGTAAATATTCTAGTATTAATAAAAGATATTTTATTTTATTTAGAAGAAATACTCGAAGTGTTCGAACTCGTCGAAGTCCTACTCCTTGGAGAAGTTTAAGAAGATCACCATCTGGGGACCAAAACGAAGAGTCACTAAATAATAATGAGAAAGATAATAATAATGATCATCAGGATAAGAGTGAGAAAAAAGACCATAATAACGAAACTAATAACTTAAAAGAAAAATTTGAAAAAAGAAAAATGGTTTCCACTCCTCTTCGAAAAGAGGACGGAAAAAATCACATGCAGGACAGCAGCATGCATGGAAATCTCCAGGAAAACTTTAATCTCAGCACAGAAATTCAAGAGTCAGTCGGAAGTGCACTACAGCAAGGAGATAAACAATGAACATAAATTTTCTATAATTTACCTTTAGAATTTTTCTCCCTTTATAAAATTTGTATTTTCTTTGTCAAAACTTTTAATAAATGAAAAGTTTAATAGATATTACTCGATTTTTTCTTTAATTAAGTGATAGAATTTTCGCGAAAAATTCTATTAATTTATTAACTACATTCAATTTTTTTCTTGCATAATTTTATCTATTTATATTACCATCAAGAGAAACAATTTTAACTGAGTAAAATACAAAATACAAAACAATGTCCATTTTTCAACCAAAAATCGCTAAAGAAACTTCGGAATGGATCAAATTTAAATTCTATTAAACAAAATAAAAGAAAGCGAACAATTTTAAAAATTCGGAAGACAATCTAGCCAATATTCACTTTTTCATGATAAAATAAGTAAACTCTCACTTGTTTTCAAAACACAAAATTTCGTGTCCGTGAAAATTTGTCGACATAATTTTTAGAATATTAATTAGTTAAAATTACGTACTACGACCATATAACTGTATAAAAAAACAAGGAAGAAAATTAATTAGATATTCCATAAAATTTCGGTCAAAAAGTTTTTGTAAAAAAATATAAATCAGAACATGGCACCTAAGAAACCTAAGAAATCTAATAAACCTAAGAGATCTAATAAGCTTAAGAGAACTAATAAACCTAAGGCATCTAATAAATCTAATACACCTACTAAACCTAAGACACCTACTAAACCTAAGACACCTGATAAACCTGAGACACCTGATAAATCTGACACATCTGATAAATCTGAGGCACCTCCAAAGGAGAATCCAAAATGTCGTAGGGAAGTGCCAAGTAAGATTAATAAAAGATATGTCGAATTAAACTTTCATCCGATTGTATTAATTTACTTTTATAAATTACTTGATACGAAAAATCTATTGAACTTCTTATTTTTTGAAAATATGATTTCAATTTTTGCAATTAATTTTCCAATGAATTAGATTGTACATTTGAATATTGTATCATTTTTATTATTTACTCATATTATGTATTCTTCTAATAAACTCCACAGAAAACCATAATGCGAGAAAATTAAAACTGATATACAAATATTTGTGGAATTTGTGCGATGCGAAGAGCGAAAAAGAAGAAATACTCAAACCCAGTCCTAAAAAAGAAAAACGAAAGAATAAAAAAAAAGGCGAAACAAAAAATCAAAATCAAATGACGAAGAATTCGATGATGCTGTTTCTGAAAGCAGTACAGATTCTTTAAAGAATTCAGAAGGTCTTTTTACTATTCATAATTTTTACTAAAATTAAGTTTTTCTTCAACTTAAAAAACAAAGTTAACTATTTCTTTCTGCTTCACTTTCAGATGAAATGAAAGTGAAGTCCTACAGAAGAAAAGCTTTAAACCCTGGAGTACAAAGTGGTTACCTCGTGCCAGCGGATACATCATGTCGAGTTGTGCGAGTTGCCTCTGACTTAGTAGAGCTTGAAAACCGGAAACGGAAACACCAACGATCACACTCAAACGACAGTCTTGGGGAAAATAACGAGGTCGTAGAGAAGAGACGAAAACGAAGACGTTCCAACAGTCGCAGAAGGCGAATGGCTCAGTAAGTTTAGCACTTTTTTTATTGTTATTAATAATTAGTAATACATTTTTAATCATCGCTATCCTTAAAAAAATTTTCACAGAACTCCTCGAAACTGCTACCATTTCTCGGGACAACTTTACCATAAACCTAGAGACTTTCTTCTATATAATCCTAATAAATTCCCCTACGACTAAGGATTTTTCCATCCCTTAGGGATGGAAAAATTCATCCCCAGGGACTTCAATTTATTTCTCACTTGTAGCTGTCGATAATAAACCATTTTCTTTCAGAAATGAAGAAGCAGAAGAAATGGCAGAAGACCAAGAAAATAATGACAGTGATGAAGACCAGGATGACGAGGACGCCAAGGACGCCGATCCAAAATATGAAGAAAAGGACAAAAAAAAGAATGCTGTGAGAACAAAATCGAATGTACCGGAGAGGGAGGCAAAAGAATTAAAAAAGGAAGAAAATTCTAACGATGAAGCTTCTGATGAAGAACAAGAAAAAAACTCTAAAGAGTAATCACTGCACTCTTTTTTTGTTACTATATACCTAGTGAAATGTACTAGTTTTTTAAAATTTAATATCTCTATTGTGATTCAGCTTGAAAAAATTAGATATATTGGTCGTGGTTTATTTTGTCGTAATATAAAAATGTAGAGTAAAACGTGAAGTGAGAATAAAATACTATTAAGAATTTGGAGATTTAGATTCAGTGAGTTGCAAAGTTAAATTCATATACATAATTTTTAGAATCAATTTTCATCTGCAGAAATAAATCATGCATTACTTTGGTTTGTTTTATAAATTGGGATAAATATCAATTATGAAGGAAATCATAATATAAAGGAAGAAAATTTTTCAAAGTTATTTGATATGCTTAAAGAAGCATAAACAGATGGAATAAGTTTGTTCAACTGTCAGAAGATAGAAGGCGAACAGAGAATTTATTTGCTAAAACGATTTGAAGCCAGATTTATGAATCGTTAAGGGGTGGCTTCTGAATAAATAACTTTTTATTTATTTTCCACATCTGCGAAAAGAAATAAATTATATTATCGTTTCTTAAAGTATATTACAACTTGTAAGCCTTGAAAGTTCATTTATTATTAAGATTTTTCCAGAAATTAAAAAAAAATTGTCGATAAATTAGATTTGTTTACGACTTTGTAAATCTGAATCCTGCTGCTAATGATTTTGTTTTGAAGAATCTCCACTACTGACCATGAATGGCTATAATCTACCTTTATGTTGGTTATACTTCCTCTTCATCCCTCTTCTCTTTTGCTTCTCTTCCATTCTGCCTTCGTGAGTATTGTTTTTGACATTATACTCGCTTTCCATTCAAATGTTTATCTCATGCATAACATATTTCATGTACAATGTGATTTAGACATTTTCATAAAAGATTTATAGCCCTCCCAATTTTTGTGACATAATCACGTACTAAAAATACGTTTTACGAGCAATTGAAAATTTTATATAAAAGTATTTATTTTACCAACGACGACTTTTCAATTTATCAAATCTACAATTTTAGGAATTGTTAAAGGGAATATTATAAAATTTATTGTTTCTAAACCTTTAGTACCTTTCCAATCAATTTGTCCCACCCTTTTTTCCAACCCCCTCTTTTCCAGCTTATTTTCTTAAAAAGGGAAGAAACAACAATTACAGGATAAAAATTAATGATAAAAAACATTTCTATTTAGTATTATTTTTTTACGACCATTATTTATTGTTTTATCATTGATTCAGTGACATTAACATTGGCATTAATATTTGCAGAAATATAATGAATAATTTAAAATTGACTGATCTCGATTTTAATCTCACGTAATTTGCTGCTTAGAATAACAAAAATGCCGGTTCAGTTGATTACAAACACGTAGATTTGCCCACCACGTGGACACGAAAGCGCATTCTCAGAATTCTTGATGGTTAGAAGAAGGAGAGAATGAAAGAGAATGTGAGAGAGAAAGAAAGAGTAGGTGGGAGGGAGAGCTTTAGCGTCGAGACAGAATTCCTGTCAGTTGGCTTTGCGGCACCGCGACGCTCGGCGCGGTAATTTATCGAGAAGCTTTTTCAAAAAAGCTCATTCAATTAATACGTGTTCCAGAAAAATAAAAAAGTGACTTCAAAATTTTCTTTTCGTTTTCGAAACTCGCGTTTTTAATTTATCGTCAACTAAAAAACACTGCAACGATTTCTTACACTTTTCATCTAAGCAACAAAAAAGTATTCATGTTTATGAATACTTTACCATCCCCTGGAAACCTATTCTCGGTGAGTTATTTATTTATTATACTTAAAACTTTTATTTCGACGCTCAAGGTTATCCAAAGTATCTGAAAAATTTCCCAAGATTTTTATTCCAGGATTTTAACGTCAATATTTAAAGAAGCAGTTTCTAGATCAAGAACAAATATTTGAAAAAAAAGAAATATTTGAAATTGAAGTATGAACATTTTTTAATCTATATTTATAATTAAATATTACATGGTTAAAAACGAAAACAAAGAAAATATAACTTTGAAAATTTACTTTACTTGTTAGGGGGAATCTTGAAGTCTGATTAAAGTTTTACTTTTCTACTTAAATCGACTTAAACTACTTTTTTAACACTTCGGAGTGTATATTTTTAATTAACATACTTGGATGAAAACAATTGAAAATAATTGAAAACATTTTTTTACGGGAGATTGAGGTCTGACTAAAGCTGTGTTTTTTTACTTGAAGCGCTTAAATGCTCTTTTACGAGTGCGTCTGACACTAATGATTCTTTTTCACTGCTAGAGTGAAAGTAGGTTTACCTTTAAAATGCATTAGAATAATTGAGATTTCTATCAAAATAATCCTTTTTTTAATCAAAATAATCGGAATTATAAAACGTTTTCTAAAATTCCTGTCCTTCCAGTGCTTTAATTCCATGATGTTGCACAATGCGTCACGGTTAAGGACGTTCGGACGCAATTCTTCGATCGTCTTTATTTACATCCTAGTCATAAAATACTTTTTCCCTCTTCATATAATTTTATGGATTCTTAAATTTCTATATCTACAGTATTTACTGACAGATACTGAAAGAAAAATATGTTCTTTCTTATTCTGAAATACTTCTATATTTGTTTTTTATATCTTTTTGCATTCCAAATAATAGTTGTAGTAAATAATAGTAAACCTTTCTGAAACGAGGAGAAACTGACCATGAGCTGAAAAGGGTCATAAAATTGATTTTTTGAGTCTGGAAATAAATTCAGGGACAAAAAACAAATGAAAAAAATTGTCGATATATTGTGAAATTTCATCATACTTGCTGATATATTATATACGTGTAGATAAAATAATATGAGTTTTAAATGAATTAACTATTTGGAAGAAATTAACAGTTTGGAAAACATATCTATGTATTTGAACTTTTTTCTCCTTATTTGTTGAAAGTAATTTAATAGATTTCATTTTGATCTAAACGTCGATTATTTAACGTCAGTTTGAGAAGACTAACTTGGGTGGTGCAAACTTCTCGAAGTGCGATCAAAGCGCAATCAGTCAACTCTTTCGAAGAGGGTAAAAAAGAGCATTATGACAGAAAACTTTCTGACTTTCACAGAACTCACTTTTCACAAGCGTCGTAGCGAACTGTTAATAACGAGGACGATATTTTTCTCTGCCAAGAAAAGAAAAACTGCCCTTGAAAATTTGCTTTATTTTAAAAATTGAGAGACTCTGCTTTCGGTCATTGTTTTTTTTGGAGTAATTGAATCAAAGAAATTTTTTTGCAAAGCAGACATTCAGTTACATAAATAGAAAAACCTGTAATGAAAATGTTCATATTTCATTCAATTAAGCGTGTTCTCAGAATTTATAAATTTTCAAGTCCACAAACAGAAACTCGGAGTTGAGAAGCCATTTAACGTCTAATATGTATTTATGATGTTGTCAATTATTAATCAACATATTTTTAGGAATGATCTTCCATTTCATTCTCTTAGAATTGATTTCCTAAAATAACTAAGAGTGATTTTGAAAAGTGGAAAATATAAATAAATGAGGTGGATAAATATTTCTAGGACTCTTTTGTAATTAAAGAAATGGACCAGTTTTTTTGAAAATGAACTCTCACTTTGAAAAATGATCTCACGTTATTTGAACATTTATTTTCATATCTGGTTTTTCTTTTTTTTCTTCTGTTTACTAAAATTTTGTAATAAACAGTGAAATTTTCAATATTTGCAGAAATTCTGTGTGAATATCTTTTGGATGTTTAAGCTTATCTAAAAAGTATATCGTTTTTATTAAATTCATGATAAACAGGTGAACATTTTAATTCATAGTACCTTAAAAAGAGGTTTTAATTTTAATAATGAGTTTTGTAAGGGCTCTTTGGTCTTTTAATTAAAGATTTTCACACTTGGACGAAGCTTGAAGAGAAATATTAGTTTCTACGCTTTCATTCAAAATTAAAATGTAATTAGCGTATTAATTCCCATGCGTATACCGTGTAGAAAGATTATAGTATTAAAACTCGGTATCAGATCATTTAACGTCTCCCTGACTTTCAAAATAAATATAATATTACATTCCAGAGATTCACTCTTTAGAAATATTTTCCTTTTGTTTTAGGAATTTCACTTCCTGTTTCCTGAAAACTTTATAGTTATTATACCTATTTCTGAATTCGTAAATGGATAACCTTGTAATATGAGTTTATAATAACCAAAATTTACAACTTCTCTATTCAGCTTGATGAAAAGTTAGTATGCTCTGCACATTGTTTCCTATTCGCATTGTGGTAAAATTCCCAATTAAAAAATTTGTTATATACATATAATATATAATAAACAATTTAAATAATTCTATTAGGTTGAAATTCTATAAAACATTGATTTTTGTGCAAGTGTTATAAATATTTAAAATTTTAATTTATTTGCGGGTCATTAAACAAAATCCATTCAATTTCGTACTTTTGACAGTCAATCTCCATTCTATTGGAATTTTTGTATGTTATGAGTTTTTGATTAATAATACCGAGTTACTAGTGATTAACGAGTAACGATATAAATGAGAATTGCAAAGGCGTATATTTCTTTTTATTTATTTCCACATCACATTCGCGTTTGGTCACGTTTCTCTTGTAATTACGTGACTGTTAGCATCAGATCTCACATTAAGTTACTTACATTGTTTACGACAAATTAGAAAACTCTTTTTAGTTTATACGAGCAAGTTAAAGACTGTGTTCAAATAACAGATAATAAACATCAAACATCACGGAGAATAATTGACTCTTTGACCTGATAGAAAAGTTCAGAATCTGCTCTTTGATTAAAAAATAGATTTCTTGAATTCTCAAATTTCAAAGGTAAAGGTCTCAAATTTCATTGAACAGAAATTTTCGATTGGGACAAAGTGACAATTTGGCAGCAGCAGAGGCAACAACATAAGTGTTTTTATCTCGTCGAAACTCTTCAATTTTAAAGATATTTATGACAATCAATTATTGATTAAAATTCTCAGAATGCAAAAGTAATAAACAAATTTACTACTGCGACTCCTTTTATTCAAACTAGAATATAAATAAAGAAAGGGAGCCTCTGGAAAATTCTATGATTTCTATGCTATATTTGAAAGCCATTTAAGTGAGTTTCACGACACAGAAAACATATCAGGAGTTGGATGCTAGAATCGAATACCGTCTTCAATAAATTTTCCTGATATGGAATGACATGACCTTACGACGAAGACTGAACCAAACAATGATTGTTCCCGGAACAAGATGACATGATCGTGGGGGACATAGCTCGTCAATAACGATGATTCGATATAAAATACTGCATTCTTAGCATTCTCTCAATAAGAGTGATCAAAATAGATATTGATTAATATTTAAGGATGAATTAGTGTATTTTGCACCAAGAGTGAGAATAGAAAATTTCTCGATGAATATGTGTATCGTAAAACATTAGGAAAGATGTTTCAAAAAGAAGGTTTATAAAAGAATTTTGTAAAAAAAATGTATAAAAGAATTTTGTAGAAGAAATTTATAAAAGATATATGTATGTTTGGAAATAGAGTTTGGAAAAGTGATTTGAGCAACTGGTATGGAAAACATTTTAAAAAATGGTTTTGTGCGCATGGGAGGACGAAGGATGTCAGAGAGAATATGTCTCTGAGAATCGATTTTGTCTTTGGTACAAATCGCTTCTGACTATATATATATATATATATATATATATATATATATATATTTGCAATTTCGGATAGTCAATCTCTGTCAGGTGACTCGGATTTCGTCAATCCTCTCTATTTGCATATTTAACAAGCCTACTGATTCGTGGTGAAGCGAAGTCTTTTCAACCTACCAGTATAGATACTGGAATAATTGAATCCGTAAAATTAGAAAGAAAAATCAGAGACACGCAAATAAAATTACACGAAAGGTGGAAATATAAAAAAGGTGGAAACATAAGTTATTGTTTTTCTAGCAAAAAGTTTTAAAAACTTGAATGTTTTGGTAATACCTCTATTTTATTTCAGTTCTGAAAAGAGGTCGATGATCAATCAGGAAACTTGTTTGTTTTTTTTTTAATTCCTGGCACTAAAAGCCAAATGTCTAAAATAATTCGTAGAGTCTGATTGATATACATGTTTTTATATACATATATATGTATATAAGCTTCCGTCGATCGCTAATGCACAGGAAATCGAATAAGAGCCTCTTGGAAAATATCATGCGTGTTGGCAACTCGAATGCACTATACTTGAGTGGACGCCTGGTCAAAATATATCAACCACTCAATTCCAAAAATGCATCATCTGCAACCGTTAAATACTTTTCTAAAAGAGGACCACTCGCTACTTTCTTTTTCTCGATTCTCGAAATTAAAAAAAGACGCAATATATTATTCCTTATTCGGTAATCGAATGTCTCAAATATATCGAATTTTATACAACCCCACTAAAAAAGAAACCTTACAAATACAGAAGAAGGAATTTAAAGGAAGTTCTTTACAATTCATAGGTGATTCCATAGAGGTTTCCTTTTATTGAAAGTGAAGTAGTTTTTCTCCAGAATGGAAAAATAACCGTTTCGACGACTGCTTTTCAATTTGAAAACTTGTTTTCTTTTCATTTCTGTGTCTTGAGAGAGAGTCCGGGAAATATTCCTCATGAAAGAGACGAAGCAGGTCATCATCGGTCGCATGCTGGTTAATTGGTTTACGTAACATTTCTTCTCATCGATTCCAGTTGGATACATGACACTATAATAGGTTCCCTTCGACGGACAATCGATGATAAAAAGTTATTTCGTTAACAATGTCAATATTATTCTTCATTTCGCGGCATATTTCAAATATCATTTTGTAATTTTTTTTAAATCATCTTTTAAAGATATATACACAATTTTCTCATGTTTATAAATTTCCCTCTACCACCAATAAATTTTCCCTTCACAGACTACTATCTTTCTAGTGATAGGGATTGAATTAGGAATTTGGAATTCCGCATGCGTTAGGTGGTTGTAACTCTTTTGAAAATGTTTGGTCGTTAATCTGAACCGTTCAGAGCAATGGAATTTCAAGTGTCGAAATTTTTAACTTTTTTAATTGTCGTTTATCATTAGTGTTGCTAACTTGAGTATATGGTTTAATTACTGAAACTTAAATTAGGTTACAGTGCAATTAATATCAAACATAGAGCAAATTTCGCGAAGAGAATGTTATCCTCAGCGCTTTGAGAAAATGAGAGTCAACATTTACTTTACCATGGAGCTAAAATTCAAGCTTACACTAGTAACACGTGTCAAACATAACTGAATACGAATAAGCGTGCAGAAAAGAAGGTAGCCATTTTTTGCTAAAGAATTTACATATTTTTAGTGTTTCTTGGAAGTTCATCCTTAAATTTAGTACCAAAGAGAAGAAGTAAATTTTATATACAATAAGTATACCTAATATCTAATTTCTAGATATAAATTGTTTTCAGAAAATTTTTAGAATAAACGTATCATTAATTTTGCTGCAAATATTTTTCATTGTCAAAAGTGTCCAAGAGTTTTTGACTACGAATCAGCATATGCGATAAAATAGCTCATTAATTTCGTGACATTGAAAGTTCACATTTCACTCTGTGAATAGAAGCGAGTTATCAATTATAAATGCAACCACACTGTGGTTACCACAGAATCATAAATATGACAAATAAGTATGACATTTCATATTTATAAGTTATAAGATAAATGAGATGTATAATTTTATTAACACTGACATAAATTTGAAAATTTGAAATTATTCTAATAAAATAAAAGAAAACATTATAATTAATTATCACTTAAAATTTCACAATTCCATAAATTTATTCTAGTCAATATCAAAAATTGTGAATAATCTGTAAGAAAATTTTCAGATATTTCAAATATCTATAAATTAGTGGATGACCTGAGATTTTTGAACATTTATCTATAATCCAAGATTCCTGTTACTGAACTTTGTCGAAATCTCTAGAAATTAAAGGTTTGTGTCCAGGATTTTAGAGGATTTTAAATAAATGTGAGAGGTGGTAAAATATTGTGTAACAATTTTATTTAGAGGTTTACAAATTTAGTACAAGGACTCGATTACGTAATTATCTAACTTCAATTCCATTTTCATTTCACTATAGAGAACATTGAAGAGATTCAAACAATTCAAACAATTATCACATAACCAACACTTGAGCATATTTAATTTATTCATAAATTATTCTTTATTTCTCTTTAAAATCGTTTATCATTGCTTATAAAAAATGAATTCAATACTTACAAAACATGGAAATGTGGAATAAAGTATTTTTTACAACAAAATTCAATCGATCGCATAATGACCCTCAACTTAGAACTTGAATTAATTATGAAAACATAAATTCAAGAATTGATCGATGTAGCGGAGCTTTCCTCATTATAAATCGATCAAAAACAGAAAACCGATTTTTTGGTCGTTAATCATACCCTTCCTTATTCCACACCATATATATTTCAAAATTATGGCTGTTAAATTGTTTATTAGAGGCAAAACCGTAATTATCGAAATAAAATGAAACGTCAAGCCATTCATATAAATATTATGTCATTTAACGACATTTTCATTAGGACAATATTAGTCACTGCGTTATAAAATAATTACGTTGGTCACCATCTGGACACATTTGTTGCAATTTAATGCGAACCGCCTGCCGTTTGGACATTCAGTTACGAAAGCGATTAAATCACTTCGCATATTTAAAACGAAAATCTCATAAATCAGACGAGATCAATTGAAAATTTTTGGATTTCTTTATTATTTCTGTATAACCAGAATTATTTTTAGTTTTTTTTAACTAAACGTGTACACTTCAACAATTTTCATTAATTCAATTATGTTTTAATGAGGAAATCAATCTCAAATCAAAATTCAAACCAAGAAATTTCTTTTAACTATAAAAATATCAACTTTGGCAATTTTTTTTTAGAATTTCCACAGTCACTGAATTAAATGACTCTTCACTAATTTAAACGGTAGATTCAGGCCACTGACTCTCAATGAAGTTCCACTAATGCGAATCAAGAGAATGTTTACACTTGATTATTTAAACAAATGTATACAACTATACGTATACAAGTAAACATTGAGATACAGTTAAACGTTTATTGATGGTCTAGTGAGTTTCGCTTTAAGGAAATCCTAATCTGATGAGTGGAAACTCAGGGAGGAAGTTAGCTTATCGGAAAATCACCCAACACAGCTTCCGGCATCTTCATCTGACTACAGGCGTCAAAGTTTAATGGGATTTCCTTGCGTGTAGTTGTTGGCCTAAGACACCCACATAACCGTCTTTCAATTGACCAAACACCAACAAAGATTGTTTAACTGAAATTTAATTCAACTCTCTAGACACATAGTAGTATTTTGGGGATAAGTGAAATTTTCTAGATGTACGGGAGAGTTTCAAAAGATAAAAAAGTATCCCTAGAGATTGGGAAAATCCTTGAGCAGGTCAAACAGTTACTAGGATATCTGCAAAAGTTTAATTCGCAAAAAAGTATAAAATGAACTCTCTAAACTTGAATCAGTGAAAAATCTACTGGAAATCAGTGAAAAGTCACTGAAATTTTTAGTAGTTTAGTGAAAATGACTGAAAATTTCAGTGACTTTTCACTGATTCAGTTTTAGAGAGAAAATAAAATATTTTTTAAGATCTGAGAATAAGTAGAAAATATAATCATATTTCGATCCTTTTGAGATGATAAATTATTCGTAGATTTCATATTATGTAGAGATATCATAGATGGTCGTCCAATTTACTTGTGAGATAGTTTCATTTGAAATCGAGAAAAGATAAAATTGCCTCGAAGGCAGATTAAGTAGGAGAAAACTTTCTGCTTCATTTATCTTCTAAAATAATGAAATAGCTACAGAAGTGTGATCTCCTTGAGTTCAAAGATAAACTTTGTCATTGTAGGGGGTAAGAAGTGCTCGTTGTGCTCATTAACTTTTTTCTCCACTTGTTAAAACTATCAAGTTTTATTGGCATTAATAGTTTTAGAGGGAGGTATGAAAACTTAACACAAAAGAAAGACCCCTCAATATTTTTAAGCTTATATGAAAATGAAAGAGAAATTTTCTGTCGGTAAGGAATAAGGAAACTGAGTATCTGAAATTGAAATATAATACCTTCCACAAAACGGGAAGGGTTTGCTTATTATATTAGTCTTTAGAATCACGCAAGGTTGGACTGAGAAAAGTTAATCTCAAATTTCAACACGTCCTTGTGTTTCCTCCAAGTGTTGAGGGTCGGCGAGTCCTTGAACAAGAGTACCCTTTAAATAGTTGATAATTTAATACGAATTTATTACACATTCCAATCTACTGACTTGAATTTTTAATATCTTACTTCCACGGCTGAAATCCTCTTCACCTCTGAATTCAAGTGACCCTAGGGATTCTATCTAACGCGTGCCCCTGGCAGTAACTAGATTGTTCATCTTCTCATTTCTCGACAGCGCAGTGTACACGAAAATATCCTCGGGACATGTTTGTACAAACATAGAAGAGCTCACTACCTGTTCCAAACAGAATTGTTCAGCTCTTAGCAATTAAAGAAACAAGTATGATTTATCCCAACACATTAACAAGAAGACTGAAATATAAATGTATGAATCAAAACTTAATATACGCATTGCTGTTAGTCAATGTTTCCAAATTAAACAGGCGATTAATTTTGTTTGCATGTTTAAAATGTAAAACCAAGAAATCATAGAAGGGAAAAAAGGGGTAGGAAAAGGGGATGGAAAATAGGAAGGAGGGAGTTAAATAACGGGTTGGATAAAGGGAAAAAGTTGTTTGGAAAAATGATTTGAAAGAGGGGATTTGGTTGACAAATAAAAAATAAGTCGCTTAATATTCTCTTTTAAAACATTTGGCTCATTTTGGTTACTTCGTAAAATATTTAAGCAACCCCAGAATCCCTGTTTCACTTACTAAAGCAAAAAAAAAAGGGTATAGAGTCAAGCACAGCTGCAGAAAAAAGTTTCGCCAAAGGAAAAAAAAAGGTTTTCTTCGGAATCAATGGAATACTCCTTAACGCGGTAATAAGACCTTTTTTTGTGTAACACGTTTGGTTTTGGTGACGAGAAAAATCTACTTATAAGCTTTATGATTAAAAAAATGGAATCAAAAGACCCACATTAATAATAATTTTTATGAAGGGAATAAACTATCTTGAAGAGAGGAATTTATTTTAATTTTATACGTTATCAGGGTTGATAAAAAATTCCGGAAAAGTAGGAGTATATTTTATCAGTATATATATAGTGTATAGTATAGTACCATTAACAAACTACCTAATTATTACGCCTCCTGTAGCCATGACGTTGTGAAATGAAGGTTTATTAGTTCCTGTGTCATTTCAAGTCGTAAACCTGATCACATCTGTCTTTATGACGTCTTTTATATTCTGATTAGTAGTCAGTAACACTGGTCGAAGAAGCTCATTTATGTAAAATTATATTTAATTAAAGTATGGGAATTTTTATTTATTTATTGCCGAATGAAAATTTTCAAAGGAGATTTTATTTTTGTTTTCCATTCTGAGAATGTGGGAAAGGGTTTTGTGGATTGGAAAAATGAAGAAAATTGGTTTGGAAAAGGGGGTGTGAAAAGCGGTGAAAAGATAAGGGAAAGTAAAGAACTGGAAGGATAAAGGGGATGAGAAAGGAGAAAGGAAAAGGGATTTAGGAAAGGAAACTGGAAAAGTGGTGGGAAATTGGAAAAGGGGAACTATCTTTTCTTGTATAGCACAAAGCCATGAACAGTGCACACTGCACACCATTTCCATTATAAGATCTGAATAACTCAGTACGCAAGTTTCAGATGTATCTAAAGAAAATGGAAACTCTAAATTTTTTAAGCAGCACTATCGAATCTATAAGAAATTTAAAAGTTTTCTACACTCAATTTTGACGTAAAAATCACAGCTCAATAAAAACCTTTTTATTAATAATAATAAAAATAATAAATGGCCGAAGTATAATTTGAAAAGTTCTCCCATTTTTCTTAAACTAAAAAAATAATCTAAAGTTAGCTCAGCTTGTTGAATTCATAAACTTTTATTAATCGGAAAAAAGTTGTACAACTTTTGAAGAGACCCTCATTCTAATAATATTAGCAGTAAAGATAAATCGTCCTAAAATAAAATGGTTAATAAATATTTGAGACAATATTTTAGAAGAGAATTTGGTTGAGAGGAGAAAAACGTTTACGTTTTAATTTATTATTTTTAAGTATAATGGAAACGATTTTTTATAGAATAGTAACTAGAAAGGCCAATTCAAAAAGAAAAGAAGAAATAACGACCCTTGTTGAAACCAATCTTCATAAAAGTGAGATTCGTAAACTTTTCTAGGTTTCGTTCTTCGAAGTGATTATCCCTGACAATAAAAGGACGAGTCCTTACAAGGGGCTTCTTGAGGTCAAGTAAATTCTTGGTCTAGGATATCTAGGTCTTCCATTTTAATGCAATTAGACTTCATTCAGGTGTAAATACAACTTTATATGAGAATTAGATTTTGGTGGGAAAAAGGGTAAGGAATAAATTATGGGAAAAGAATATTAAAGGTTTAGAAAAAACTGATGCCATTTTTCGCACAATTTTACAATCTTTTTTCCAATGGTTGGAAAAAGAGTGAAGAAGGGGTTTGGAAAAAAGGTTGTAAAATTGTGCGAAAAATAGGGTGTGGAAAATAACTTGAAAAACGAAATTGGTAAACAGGATTGAAAAAGGATTTTAGAAACATTTTTTGCAACAGAATATTTTAAAATGGGATTGGGATAAAAGGTTCTAGACTTGTTTAAAAAATAGTTGGAAAAATTTGAAAAACATGTTGAAAACTTTTAAATCGAAGCAAATCGCTGGTATCGCAGATTAACAATAACCCTTGTTCAGTTAAAAAATATGGGTCACTTATTGGGGTCAGCAGGTATTGCATTTTTTCTTCCGCATGATCCCGTGACATCCCTGATACAGCCTGGAAAATTGTTCCTCGGGTAGTCCGTTGGAGCTTCACTGCTTTCCTATAATAACCCATGGATAAAATGATTTCCATACAACGCAAAAAACACCCTTTCTTTCGTGTTTATTATAAAAAGAAAAAAAAATTAGTGTAAAATGATTAAACTCATAATTGCTTATTAATTATATAATTTGAATAAAAAATTAGATAACAGAAAAAAATTGAGAAGAAAATATTTTTCTTCTTTGATGTATATCGTGCGTTGAACTCGGGGAGAATCGAGTCACGTGCAACAGTATCGCGATTGGGCACGACTTTAATTAACGTCCTGGGTTTAAAAAAGGAGAAGTCTGTGCGAGATAATTAGTTTATTCTTTCTGTTCTCAATTTTCAAACTCGATATCTGTTTGAATTATTGTGCAATTTTAATTGTCATCCATTTCTTTAAATTCAACTTTTTTAAATTCAACATTAATTATTCTTTCATCAAAACGCTTCTGAAGCTTTTATAAATCTCTGATAAAATCTGTTGTGATTTTCGCAAGCTTCGAGTAAAATCAACAACAATTTCCCCGCAATTTTTCCAGTTTGCTAAGTGCAGATTCCTGACATTGTACTGGAGGAAACTTTTTCAATTTTGTGGGATACAGGTTTGGTTTATAAGGCTTTCCTTGCACGTGTGACCTTGACACTCATTGAGTGAAACGAAACATTATGGAACCTTGTGCTATCTATATGTCTGGATACTATATGTTCATCAATTTTCTGAGCCTAGGTTGTCGGTTTTGACACCAATCGGTAGGAAAGATCCTCCCAATCTTGGAACATTTACTTCCAAGGCTCACTTGGATTTATTTACTTCTACGTCATATCCGGGTGAATCACCCGACTCGAAATTGGGGTCAGAGACCAACTAAAAGGTTGAGTTCATAGGTCACCGTGTCTTCAATCTTAAAGATCAAAAATATTCAAGAATTTAATTTTCTTCTAGATTAAATTTCTTATTTTCAATTTTATATTCCACAGGGAATTATTTATTATATATTTTCTTGAGTAGGGTATGCTTCCTACAAACAGGTCAGTTTTTTTTCGTGATGAACTTTCAATAGCATCTTTTTTCTCTGTAGGAAAGTATTTATAAGATAGATGTCCTTTTTCTTTTTGTGCTTTATTCCATTTTTTGCAGAAGTGTGGGTGAAGCTCGAGACCGGGGTAAAAGTATTGACATACGGCAATCTGTAAAAGTATTGTTGGCGAGAGAAACTGAATTTTGTTATTTCTGCATACTCAAACAAAATTTTGTGCCTTTGTGTTACATATATTCATTAGATTTTTTTAGCAAGCGACAAATGTCAGCAATTGTGTTGCGGAAAATGTATGGAATCTAAATATTACGTTTTCCCGTAAATATTTCCTTTCAGCTCGCCTTTCAGTCTCTTTTCGGTTTTGTGAACCGAGAACTTTGGTTGAATTCTTATTGTTCATAAGTCTTTTGAGGCTTCTCTTGAATTCTCTTTTGAGAGTTTAACATTTTAATAGTTACTGTTTATGCAAATCTTGGTATTAGAAGAATTCGTTTATATATAAATACTCTAACACAATCGACTGGCTTATTAAAAATTGTTTACAGTTTGCTCAAAGGCATTTTCAAGACCTAATAAAACTCACAAAGGCTATACCAGAAAACAGCTACATCTTAAAGTTTCAAAACAACAGAATTTCGCATTTAAGTATAATATAAAGGAAAACATAAATTCTTTGGACAATTTATTTGTAGTTCTTATATTCTTCTTGACATGGCCAAGAAACATAATTATTAATTAAATTATTTAACATGAAAATGATTTAAAGAGTTTCTTAATTATATTAAAGCCTAGACTGTTGATCTGGAAGTAATTTATCTACTAGTCTTGCTTTTATGATTCTAGTGAAGTGAGTTTCTTCACTTTAGTAGCTACATAACAACAATAGATTGACCAATTAAAAATACCAAGAACCAATCTAGAAGAAAATGTAGCTAAGAAAAATAAAACTACCTATTCAGGTAACGCATTTTTCTTCTGATTTATTTATTTTTATATTCTCATCAGAGAGAATGTATTATTTTCATTATTTTCATGTAATTTTTCTAAATTTTTGATAAAATATTATAATAATATATAAACGTGAAAGTAAATGGACAAATATTGTCTTATTTTCATATTTTTTTATATTTTTAGCTACTTTTTTCTGATATATCAGTTTCCATTTTCTTATTTATAAATCGTATTCCCCGTTTCTCAGGCTTTTCATGATTTTTCACAAGAATATTCGCATTTCTGTTTTCACTTCCGCGAGCAATAAAAAGGCATATAGAGTTTGTGAATTTAAATTACATTTTTCCTGGTTATAAACTTGAATACATAAAAGAAGAGATTTATTAAAAGTTATTCATTTCAATACTATAGCTTATCAAAAATTCCAATTTCTTTCCTTCGACTTCTATTCCTATTAATACTTACTATCAGTTCAAAATCATTTTCTTCTCTTTCTTTCTGAGAAGTTAAACTACTTTTTCAAGACAAAATTCTCTCTGTATAATTTCATCATATTGTAAAATGTAAAATGATGAGGCATTATTCTTATATCAAACTTATGTAACACTCCATTTTCGCAATGACTAGATTTCCAAAATTGAAATTTCTCGAGGAGTTCAATGTTCTCAAAACACTTTATTTTAAGAGGAGGAGCCATAAAAATCGACTGGTATTGTTACGTACAAGCGCTCCATTGTACAATGTAAATTCTAAGTAACGAGCTTCAGAAACTTGAGTACTACATTGCAGTTTTCCTCAGAAGAGCCTCATTAAGCTCACCGACAATTATCTTTATTAATGCTGAGATTCTGTATTTTCATTTTCATGCTTCATTACGCATATCTAATATACAAGGAAAACTATAAATTTAAAAATAGACACTTATACTAATTAAAACTAAATATTTGTTCGGTTTACATAAAATGTCTAAAACTTAGCTTCCCTAGATATTTTTGATATTTCTAGGGACTTCCCCATACCTTCGAGACTTCCCTCTCTCCCTGAAATTTTTCTCCTATTCTTAGATCTAAAGGCCTCTTCCTAGGGACTTTCTCGTATCTTTAGGGATTTTTTTCTATCCCTAATGACTTTCTCTGGTGCCTAACGCCTTTCACTATATCCAGAGACGTTTCAATTTTATCAATTTGACTTACTCATATTCCTAGATTCTTTTCTCTATCCCTTAAGACTTTCCCCTATTCGCAGACTCTTCTAGGGATTTTCCTTTGTTCCCATAGACACCTCTTTAGACCTAGGGACTTTCCCCTATTTCTAGAAACTTTCTTATATTCCAATACTTTTTCCTACCCCTGAAGACTTTTTTGATCTCTAAGGACTTTCCTTTCACGCCAAGGACTTTCCTTTATCCCTAAAAACTTTCCTCCATTTCTAGACCCATCCCCCTATATCTAGGGCTTTTTATCTATTCTTACAGACATTTCCCTAGACCTAGGGACTTTTCTATATTCCTAGGCACTTCTCTTTATCCTTTGGAAGTTCCCACTATCCTTAGAGATCTCTTTCTATTTGCAGGAACTTTCTTATCTACCTAGAAATGTTCCCAAACACTAGGAACTTTTCTCTATATTTAGGACATAATATTCACTTTTTGTGTTAAAAATTCCTTTATTAATATACTCTTATTTGACTAATATTAATTGAGGGATTGACTAATTGATTTACTTATTGATTTATTGAAATAGAAGAATTAATCAAAATATTACACCTACGAGGAAAAAGAGGAAAAAATGTTAAACTGATAAAAAATTGCAACAAGTAACGAAAGTGGTTTCAGACATCAGAATCTCACACTTGAGGGGAATTTTAAGTCTAAATTCTGCAGCAAAGTCGCAGATGCTTAATGCACTAGAGAGAATGTGCTGAGCAGTTCCTAATTCACCCTCCGAGTCATTAGTTTTACAATTCTAGAATATCTTGCCATTCTTTCTCAATTGCTTGCCATTATCCGCTTCTGGCGGTCTTAAGAAACTTCACTTTTAATCTCCCAGGTGATTTCTTAGTTTGCGCACTTTTCCATCGGTTCACACTTTCTTTTAAAATGTTTTAAAATGGAAAATTTTGAAAGATTTAGAAGTAAAAGTTATTTATGTTTATTAACATATACACTATTGTAAATAACTGCTTTATTGTTAAAAATGTCACCCTGAATTTTAAAAGATCTCTCTTGAAGATAAAAATTTTAAGATGGTTATTGAATTTCTCATCATTACCTGTATATATAGTATAAAAACTGTTAAAATCAGGTTTTACTAAAAATGTTCATCTTAAATCAGGAAGAGAGTTCTTAATACAGGAAAGTTTCTTGGGAAAAGTGAATCTCCTACATAAAGTTGGGAAGGATTTCATTTATTTATTTTTTTTTGCAATAATCTGTTTTGCAATACGCTAAGATGTCAACGGAAGAAGAGTGTCCTTGACGTTTCATTGGAGAAAATCTCGAAGAAAATTCAAAGCTTCTGAGACATATAATACTGGCACTTTAGTCACCGGATTTTTTTTGCTACTTTGAAATCAAAATAAAATGACCATCTTTGAATGAAGGAAAATATCTTTCTCATCTTGAGTTCCATTTTTCCTTTCTGTCTTTGTATACTCAGAACGTCCTTGAACTATACATACAGATGCCTTTAGCCTATTAGCTAAATATCTTGCTTGAAAAAAAAGTTTTTAAGTAGTTAAAAATTGAGTCCGAAAAGAAAATGGAATTTTCATGGGTTTGAAAGTGGGGTTGGGAAATGAAAGTGAAAAAGGGGGTTGAAAATAACTGGAAAATAGAAAAGGGGGGTGGAAAATGAGTTTAAGAAGTAGATTAGTAAAGGGGTTGGAAAAGGGTTTTGTGAATTGGGGTTGAAAAAAAATTGGAAAGGAGTCGGAAAAGGCGGTGAAAAATACGTTTGAAAAGTATATAATGATATATAATTGAATTTACTTCATATTCTTCTCTTCCTTTTCATACAAAAATGAACTTGAACAAAATACAGATGCCTTTGAGCGTTTTAGCTAAATATGTAGTTGTGATACCATGTGCTTGTTTGTCAACGTTATTGAGGTATAAGTTTCCTCAACAAAGTAAATTCAATTATTGTAAAATACATTTACTAGATTGCGATTGTCTTTTGATTTTCAATATTCAGAAAATAGAGACACTCAATACATAGTAAGCAAATTGAGTTATTTTATTAATGGCTTTTTTATACTTAGTCTGGTTATGATTTTCTTTAAGAAATATAAACTGATTAACTGAGTTATTCTGCGTTGTAGAAGGTTTTTCCAGTAAAAAGCGAAAAGGTAAAAAGATATATAATTAATATTTCATATTTACTAAGTGATGAAGATGATTTCAATGATATTCATAGAAATTCTCGCTTTCAGTATCAGTGTTACCTTGAACTATATTGAATCCGCTTATGATAAATAGCTGCATCATGTCTATCTTTATATTGACAAGGGCTTGCAGTCGCTTATCAATGATTTTATTGCCATTGCCTTGAGACGTATGGTAAGGACACTTTCTTGAAACCATAATGCTCTAACGCTTTTTTTAATGAAAAAAAAGTCGGGTTGCATGCAGTTAGCTATATTTAAGAATAAATTGATTTCACTAAATTGATATTTTAAGTTATTTATCAGCAAATGGAAATAAAAAAATGTGTTTATATTCTAGTAGATGGGAAAAAAGGGTGGAAAAAGGGTTTCAGAACTACAGTACATTCTATTGAGAAATTTTTCTCAGAGAGTACGGAATCTATAAGCTCATTAGACATGTAATTTTCCCTCTAATTAGAGTAGAGATTTCACCTCCCACGGATTAGCTGCCATATGACGTATACATCCGGGAATACGTTCAGAGTTTCTCGTCCTTGAAACTTGGTCAGGATATTTTAGTAGATATTATGGCAATTTATTAAAAAGTACTGACCAAGGCATTCATTTTTAATCATCTGTAATCTCAGTTTAAAAGAATTTTTTTTTAAGATTTATTTTAGTCAAAGGGATAAAATGTGCAAAAAAGGTAGATTTTTTTTAAAAAGGGGAGGACTTGAAACGCAAACTTGTGGGCGACAGGAAGAGATTTGGATTGGGGCCAAATCGCAGACATTCCCCGCAAGGCTGGTTGGTTCTAATGCAAGCAATGTCGGGATTGCGAGTGGGGCTTGTGTAATACCACAGGGTAAAATTACTCACTCTCTTCAACCGCGTCGGGTGCTCGAACTTTCTTCTCGGTCGAAACGCTGCGTAAATTCCACAAAGAGGTAGAAACGCTTCTGAAAGTGCAATTGCCGTTTTCCACGTCTCTTATCACAAAGGTTAAAACTTTTCCTCATTACATAGCTATTCTGAAGGAAATCTATATTTATTTAATTGTACGACATGAAAAACTTCGAAAAGACTTTTTTCACTTACATTCTACAATTAAATTAGAGATATTTCTAATTTTTTTCTACATCATTTTTCAAAGTATTTTTTCAACTCCTTTTTCCAAAAATTAGGGATTGGAAACAAAGGTGGAAAAAAATGTTTGGAAAAAGGGGTTGGAAAATGGGGATTGGAAACGAATGTTAAAAAGAAGGTGGGAAAGGTTGATGGAAAAAGTATTTAAAAAGAGGGTTGGATAAAGAATTTGGAAAAGAAGGTAGAAAAAGGGGTTAAAAAACGAAGTTGCAAAAAGGGATTGGAAATCACAGATCTAAAAATAAATTGGAAAAGATGCTTGGAAAATTATTTTGGAAAAAAAGGTGCGAAAAGGGATTTGGAAACTGGAGTTGGATAACGAGATTAAAAAGGAGGTAGGAAAGAATGTTGGGGGAAAGGTGGGAAAAGGTGGGGAAGGGCTTTTTTTAGAAAGGATTGGAAAATTGTTTGGAAAAGAGCGTATAAAAAGGGGTGGGAAATAATCTTTAGGAAAGGGAAGGGTGGAAAAATAGCTTAGAAAAGGTGGTTGGTAAAGGGTTTTGAGAAAAAGGTTTGGAAAGATGCTAGAAGAAGGAGGTGAAAAGGGGTTTTGGAAAAACGTGAAAATTCTCGATAAAAAAAACACGAACGGCTATAAAAGAAAGTAACGTCACGTTAAACATGCTGGATAGTGAGAAAATAGCTGATTGAGATGCGAAGACGCCTGCTACAAAGAAATGTGGGTGTTGAGTATAGCAAACACTTTCCGTAAGTCACATTCCGTCCTGTTTACTTATCCTCCTAATCTTCTTCATTTGGCGCAAATGTAGAACGTCCCTGAGTTCGCATATATCCTCTAGAAATTCTCGTGGAAGCTTTCTACGTCACGAATTGATCTAACTATCTTCTATAAGGAATAATACTACCTTATCAGAGAATTGCAGTGTGATTTAGAAAAAGAGATTTAGAAGAAGAGATTTAGAAGAAGAGATTTCTTTAGGAAGCTGATTTTAATTAAATCAATTAAACAATAAAAAATTGAAAAATTTTCGAAATGAAACTATAAAAAAGATAGTCTGTAGAAATTCGATGAGTCCTGGCAATCATTTTAATTAGCAAAATCGATTACTTCCAATTTCGCTTTCTCTGTAACCCCTGGGAGTGCCAGCCAAGCAATTACAAAGCGTCAGATATCGTAATGAACCAATTAATTGATCCTGTATCTAAGGGTATGTTTTCAGGCTTGTTGATATGATCCAATTGAAATTCTAGCCGTCCAGTTGTGTTAAAGTAATTTTAAAAAGTTTCTAGTATAAACATTTGAAAATAAGTTTGAATTTTTTCCATACTAAATGTTAAAAAATGTATGTTTCTAGGACCAGGATTGGAAACTTGTTTATCAACCGAAATTTCAACCCTGAGGTAAGAATTGTATGTTTATTTAGTTTTATCTTCACCAATTTATTTCAATTTAATTCCCTTCCATTTTCATTTTTATATGAAAATTCTCGTTATGTTAATTTTTCTTTGTAATTTATCTTGTGATTAAAACACATGTTTCTGTGTGGATTACGAGACTTCATGGAATATGCATAGATTTTCTGGCTCGCCGTTAAGTAATATAAAACTTTTCCCTTCCCATAATTTGAACCACAGCAGCTATGGCAAACCCGCAACTGTCTGACTGTCAATTCATTCTTGTTGTCAATCCCTCGAGCCCCGAAATTTATTCGTATCCGGATTGTATTAAAATTTATGCTCATGCTTCATGCTTCCTCACTGCTTTCTGATACCCATGAGAGTAATTCCAGTTTCTGCCACGATACTCTCATATATATATTTCGAACAAGATCGACTTACTTGAAATACAATATTACGAATTCAAGAAAAATTCTATATACACTCGGAAGAATAAATTACCTTATTTCAAAATTCATTTCCAAAACTGCCTTTCAATCATTTGAAATTTATTTTAAAAAAAAATTATTTGCAAATTGGACTTGTAATAAAGTTCTTGTTGCATATAATTTTATACGTATAATAGGGAAGAGACAAAAAATTAGTTTTGATATGATCGGAATTGAGTGTTAGTTTGTTAATCAAAGCTTCACGTGAAGTACATTGTATACTTTCTCGGAAACAACTCAAATTCATATTTTTGTAGACAAAGGATTGCATTGAAAATGCCCTTGCACAGGATATTGACTTAAACGTATTGCAAGCATAACGAACCAAACAATCAACAATATTGACATTAAAACAAGTGAAATGTGCATTATGCATTAAAGAGCCACATGCATCATTTAGTATCAAGGGCGCTCGCACTTTGTATTATTCACACGCATAAAATTCTCATAACTCTGATGCAAGTTTATTACTTAACTGAGTGCCTGACTTTTTGCATTAAACTCAGTTAGTTATTTTCTGTGATATTGTGTGCAAAAATTTGCAAACCTGGCCCAGATCGATAATTAACACAACCCGGACTTGAAAACCGGATTTCTGATCCTTGTGTTTCTTTCAAGGTATGAAACCTCCCGTCTGGGTCCGACCAAGGTCACATCAAAGTTTGTATAATATAGGAATCATATCATATAGGAAAAGGGAAGTGAAAACCGGGATAATTTTTTATTTAATATAAGAGCTTTCTAATCTGAAAATTTAATACTAAACCAGAGTTCACGAGAGTTTAAAGTATCGCGATAACTATAAATGAAGATGAAGTTCACTTGAACTCACAGGAACTCATTAGTACCGTATCATTGAACTCGAGATTGAAAACTCAATAACCCGTAAAAGGCGCCTCTGACGTGACCTCATGTTTACCATCACTTTAACACAATTTAGAGTTCATTAAATGGTAGGAACTAGTGTAGGCGGAAATCAGCATTTGCCTTTTATGAAAGGTGCAGAAATTATCATAAAAGTGTAGCAAATACATATTTATAGTCTGACTAAAAATTTGCATTCTGAGCTTGAGACAAGCAAACAATTTATGGAACCCTTTTTGAGTCAAGGGGTTAATGACGTCAAGACTCAAGAGAGACTAGAATACAATATTTTTCTCTTATACATTCTTTTCTTAATATTTTATTTGATATTTTAAACGTTTTTTCTAATGTAAAACCCCTTAACTGAAAAGAGTTGCTCCAGTGAGTGTTAGAAATGCACCCATATACAATTTCTCTGGAACGACTTTTTTGTCGAATTGAATTTTTGTCACAAGGTTTAAATTGTCTGGAAGCGTATATATCCCTCAGGTTGTGCATTTTTGCACTCGTTCCACATTCAGTAACCCACTTGTCCCGTAACTAACGTCAATAGGCGTCCTATGGTGACATATGATGACGCATGTTCTACACATCAGAGAATTCTGAGGAAACAGGAAAAGGGAGGGAAAAATTCTAATTTTCTCAATTATTTATTAGGAATCCTGGCAGTAAACATGATTCGTTCTATTTTCTGAAAATATATACGCGCTGTATCGAGTGCCTGCTATTTTTGAAAATGAGTCTATTCATCGAATTGAATTAATAATTGCCCGATGCACAAAAAACTAATTTAATATTTTTAAATTCTATCGAGTAACAGGAAATTTGAGCAATTATGCCTTCATTTTTTCTAGGGATACACTTCATCTTTAAGTGCATCATTGAAATCTTACAAATGAGAACATTAAAAAAATGAGAATAATTACTATATAGCTTTCAAAAATAAAATAATAATTTTCCTCTGATTCTCTTGTCTTGTTTATGGAAATTAATCTCAATTTTGGAATAAATTGTTTCATATTTGACAGATATGTGTATTTAATTTGAAAGTCAGAATGGTAATTTTCTATTAATACAAAGCAATATCATGTTTCACGTATTTAAATGAAAACTGTCGATTCATTGAATTTGAAATTGTTGAAAAGTAATAACATTGTAAAAAGAAAATAATTGGTAACGCAAACCTTTTTCGGTTAAAATAAAATCCTCTGCAATAACTCAGTCTAAAAAAGAATTAAAATAGTCCTTGTGAAACAAAAAAATTAATTTTCTTCTACCGCAGGATGATATTCAATCATAAATTGCCTCTTGTGTTTCTCGTAGAATAGTTTCAATATGTTTCAATCGCGTGTTGCATGTTCAATGAAGAAAAATTGCGTGACACGAATATATGCAAACAGTTGGCAAGCTGCCCGCTGCACTTGACCCTGCACTTGCACCCGACCCGGCTTGGGGTTACAGAATGTCGTGACGAAGGGTTAAGGGGCGGGTGTGGAAGCTTGTGGAAGCCAACAGTAGATCCTGATGGTGGAAGGGGTCACGGTCAATTTCTATTCCACAGTCGCTTTCACAACAACTGTGTAAAACATATTTTCCTGCACTGAACTCTTGCATATTGTATTGCTGTTGACTTTTCAGAATATTCCACAAATTTCAACATAAAACTCTTCTTTCTCTTTATTTCTTCACTGTTCACTGTCCCCAAGCTTGTATAAAGTCGATGGGAAAAGGAAGTAAGAAAAAAAAATATAAAAGGGTAAATTAAAAAGAGTATAAACATGATATACAAACATATTAAACGTACAAAAAGAGTAAACCCGGATTGTAGTTAAAAATCCTTTATTATAACCAAGTCGCGATATAACTTCGTTCAAGTAACTTTTTAAGCAACTTTATTACTCTTTAACTTCATAGCGTTTTTCTCCCCAAGAGAGTTGTTGAATAAATAATCATGAGTTTATTAAGCAATTAAGAAGACTTATAAAACCCAGAATTCTATTGTGAGATTGCCTGTACAATAGTTTAATAAACGGAAATAAAGCGTGGTTGGTTTTACCTCGAGGATCAAGTTTGAAGGTTTCCGTAAGTGGGGAGTGAGCAGTAAGGTAAATGACATGCAATTCTCGTTATATTTTCTGTTTGTAAAACGAGACTCTGTGTCGGCACGTGGAGACAAAGTGACGCTCTGCGTCGCGACGTCAACCTTGAACCTCGTCTCGTAATAATAAGTATCGTGATTTTCCCGATTTGCAGTGATCTGCTGCACGGCCATGGTCAATATTGAACGCTACCTCCCTCAGTCGATTATCGATTGTATTTTTTTCCTTACTCCGAGTACGATGAACGTGATATTTTGATTAATCGAAAGGTCAGACAGGACCTTATTTTTACTTCAAATTCATAATTCAATCCTAATTACTGAAGAAAACGAAGAAGGCAGTTTTATTAAGCTCAGCGAAATTTTTATTATTTTTAAATTGCCCCCTCCTCCTTTCTTCTTCCCCTTCTCTTTTGCTCTTTAATACTCTTGCAGCTCTCTCTCCTCTTCTTTACCTGCCCCCTCCCCTTACCGGCCCCCACCGACTACTGCCCCTTATTTAACCTTTCCCTTTTTCCAAACAATTTCCGCCTTCTTCACCAACAACCTTATCAAAATAACCCTTTTTTTTCCATCTCAAATTACTCCCCCTCCCCTTTTTTGCCCCCTCCTTCTAGTCACCCAATTATTTTCCTCTTCGTTTTCTCTTTATCTTGGTTCGTCACTCTGGAATGCCTTTTAATAACTTTTTTTAATACCTTCGGACCTCCCACCTCCTCCTTATCTCCCTTCCCCCTTCCGGCTTTCTCTTTGCCCTTTTTATTTTTCCAATCTCTTTAAGCATTCTTCAACAGTATCAACATTCCCACAACCCTTACTCTCTTCTTTATTTGCAGAGAATCTCTTTATCTCTTTCTTTTTCCGTTTTTTTTATATACAAGGCCTTTAACGTACGAAAAAATGGCATGTGTCTGAGTAGTAAAAGTCGTTATAGTCAGACATAAAAGCAGTTGCGACTTATTGATAGTTCGCAGTGTGGCTAAAATGGTAACCAGCAAGGGAAGAATTTCATGCAACTCTCGTAGAAGGAAAGTCGTAACAGCACTTTTCGTAAAACCTCAATAGAATAATGTTCAAAGAGATAAGAGAAACTGCGTATGCCATTGCAATTTAAGATAAGGATATAAGCTTTACTGAAAAGCGGTTATATTCTGCATGCGGATTTCACTTAAAGAAAGAATACTTTCTAGCGAATTCGAAATATGAAATATTTTATGATTTTGTTTATTATATATGTATAAGAAAAATGTCTATTTTTTAATTAAAAAATTTTGAAAAATATCTAAAATTGAGGTTTGTAAGAAAAATAGAAACAACAGAAATGAAATATTTTGTGAAAGCTTCTGATTAAATTCTCTATATCATCCAAGATAAAAAATCTCCCTCTAATGTACTCTGCATAGCCAATAAATAACATTCTAGCAGATAGTGACGTGGGAATTTATGGCGCCATGACTCTAGACTTCGTAGGCGAGCATTATTGTGATCATCAACTAAAGTCATCGTTTTTATTTCTCGAAAGGTTGTTTGGTTGGAAATTCTACGTATACAGTTGGTCTTTGAATTCAACGACGAAAGATTTAATCGATTTACTGAAGATGGATTTCCTCTTATCATGGTCAAGCAAATAAGAGAAGAGATTTTGCAAAAAAGAAATGTTGTTCAATATGAGGGAATCTGAATCGCGAATCTGACCTTTAATAAAAGTTTAAAAGAAACTATTTCCGTAAAGAAAACAGACCTTCATTTCAAAATTGAAATATTGCGAAAAATTTTACTGTATTGTAATAAATTCGAAAAGATTTCTGTTATCGACATTTACCGCTATAAGGATATTCAATCACTTCCAATTCCGTTTTCGAACATTTTTAAAAACACTTTCTCTTTTTTTTTGTCCGTTTTTTTAACCCCTTTTTTATAAAACACATTTTCCACCTTATTTTTGTACCTTTTTTTCCAAACTATTTCACTAACTATTTCCAACTCTATTCACCCTTCCCCTTTTTTCCATCCCCCTTTCGGAAACTCTTTTTCTCACTCCCTTTACCCACCAATCTTTACCAACCTCCTTTTCCAAATTTTTTCACCACCCCTTCTGCCCTTTACCATTTTTCACCCTCCTCTTTCAAATCCATTTTTCCTACCTCCTTTCCTATCCTCATTTTCCATAGAATTTTTCCAACCACCATTTTCTTAAGTTGATATGGTTGATTTTTTCTTATATTGATTTTAAGTTTAAATTTCTCTTACATTCCATCTTCTGCATCTAAAAAACGATATAAATATGACTTTGGCACTAATTTATTCATCTAGGCTTGCAACGTTCATATGACCCTCTAATGAGAAAGTTCATCTAAGTTCTCTCCACAGCTTTCTCATCGTGAGAGAAAAGTTCGTTGATGCAGTAAAGTGAGTTCGAACTTCGGACTTCTGGAAGTGAAGTAAATGTATTTTCTGTTGAATAATTGACTATTACTGAACTCAATTGTATTCCATTTCCAGTTGGTAAATCGAATTCATTGGATTCGAGAAATATTATATGTAACTACAGATATCTTTCTTAAAAAGATTTCTTTGATTGTTGAGGGTCAAATAATATTCCTTTGATAAAAACCAAGGAAAATATTTCTTTGATACTAAAGAATATATTTTCTGCTTCTGAGTCGTGGTTTTAGTATAAGTTAATTTAAAGAATTGCCTTCAATTCTTTAGCGAAAATTGCTCACATCAACAGCTATTTTCTGCGTGTCTATTCTTCTTCGTGACACCGAGAAAACGCCAATTCATTCATGGTAGGGAACTTCATGACGAGGCCATATCCATATACATGTAAAAGAGAGCCAAGGTTAATTGATTCGAAAGACTTTTTATTCAGGGATCCCGTTTTTCAGGATCCCAGGGATGTTGTTATAATTTGTCACAACCCTAATGGCGGAGAGGCACGATTGTACTACCTAATAAGCGCCATCAGCGAGTACATAAATCTTCTTTTTGCGAAAATTCTTTGTCCCCTTCCACATGTAAAGCGTACCAAACTGTTATTTTTAGATCTAAATTCATGAGGAAGATGAGCAACGTCTACTCTTGTATTTTCAATTTTCTAAGCACTTATTTCTTGAGTAACGTTGATGATCTTTAGATTTGCTAAAAAAATTGGAATTGAACCTTTCGTGAGGCTTTACTTACGTTTCGATATTTTTCCCTTCTTTGAATATTAAAATTTATGGAGCTTTTTCCATAAAAATAAATTTGAAATAAAGTAATAAATGTCTACAGGTTTCAATAGAAGCTTCGATAAAACTGGTTTACATGTCAAGAGACTATAAATATGGGTTTCAATTTCTGTGTTAAAAAACAATTTTTAAAAAGTTTTTATCGAAAATTGGGATATTCTTAAGGATTAGGAAGAAGTCCCTAGTGATAATAGGGAAAGTTTCCAGTCATAGCGAGAAGACTCTAGTTATAAAAAATCCTGAAGGATAAAGAGAATTTCCTGGGGACGAGACAAAAGCCTCCAAGGATAGAAAAACTCCCTAGGAATTGGTGGGAATTTCTAGGGAAGTTTCTAGAGTTGAATTTTCTATTTAACGAATAGGAGAAAGTCCTTTGGGATTAGAGAAAAACTCTATTTATATGTGAAACGCCCCTAGGGAATGGGTGGATCCCTGGGGGAACATCTGGGGATAATAGGAAATTCTTATGAATAGGGGAAAGTTCCCAGTTGTAGGAGGGTGTCAATTGGAGCAGGGGAAACTCCTAGGTGTAGATAGAGTCCCTAGGGAAACCCCTAGAGAAAGGAAAATTTTCCTGGGGATATAAGAAAGTTCCTAGTGGAATCATGAGAAATTTGTATGTATAGAAGGACTTTACTAGGAACAGGAGAAGTTCTTAGGGATGAGTAGGGTCCCTAGAGAAGTCAAGGATGTAGAAGGATGTCCCTTGGGATCAGGGAAATGCCCTAGATCTAGGGGAATATCCCTAGAGACTAAAGGCGTCCCTAGGTATGTTTTTGGGAATAACATAAAATTTCTATGGAAAAGGGAACATTTTTAAGAGAAAGGGAATTTCCTAGGGATGGATAGCATTCCTAAGAAAACTAAAGAATTAAAAACATTTTTAAATTGCACTATTTTTAAAATAAATTATAACCACTGTATGTATTTTTATCTTTTTAAATAGGAGCATTATAGTGATTTCGAAAACCAACGAGAATTAAGTATCATGATTTATTATGCCCTTCTGAGCCAACAATTCAACATCCTGTGTCAATATGATTTCAAGAAACGAATATTGGGGTAAAGTGAAATTATACGAGGAAAGCACACGTGCTGGAATGCCGCGTGTTTCGAAGTTAAACAAAGAAATACGTGGATGTTGACCTACTAAAATCGTGAGGGAGCAAAAAATCGTATAATTATAACAGCTTCAGAGAAGTTTAAATTCTTTTTGAATGACTGTGGAAATTTAAAAATAATAATTACTTAACGTTCAGTTTTTTATACTTATTAAAGTGGAAGGTAGTGAGGTTCAAGTATGAAAACTGAAAACTATTTTTTTGATTTAATAACAAGAATGCATTTCTTTGTAAATTAATTATCCTAGGGATATGTGAAATACTAGGGATGTGTCAAAGTTTTTAAGGACAGTGGCAAGTCTTCATGAATGGGGGAGATTTCCTGGGGATAGGAGCGAAAGTCCCTAGGGAAGAGAAAAAGTCTCTAGAGACTGGGGAATGTTCCTAGAGATAGGGATAAGTTCTTAAGAGTAAGAAAAAGTCCCTAAGGATTCCATAGTGATAAGTGGATGTTCCTAGGGGAAGGGGGAGTCCCTAGATTAATTATAAAAAGTAATTGATACTACATAGTTACTTTTTATAAATTTAAGGCAATACACAAGGGTTTTGACGGTAAAAATTGATCATTAAAATTTACAATTTCTTTGATACTGGATAGGTATATGAAACTTCTGCTAATTTGTCAGAATCTAAATTCATGTCCAAAGTTTGTTACCCCTGTGACATCGAACTAGTTGTAATTTCGTGGTCGAAATGCAAAGGGTCACTAATCCTGTGGCCAATATAAACTTCATATGAACGTCTAGGACAGATTATTATTATTATTATGTAATGATTATGTTTGAAATTATTCAACATGGGAACATCTACTGGCAAACTTTAATGTGCAGAGGATGTACAGTCCCTCTGGATAATTATTAATGACTATGCCAGTGACGCATATGTTAATAATCACTGCTAAGAGAGTGTGGGTGGATTTGATGCTTTACTGCATTCAATATGATCTTCACCTCTTCCCTTTTCAGGTCTCTTTTGTGGGAAACTAGGCTATTAAATTAACACTTATGAAAAATTGATAACTCGACAAACATTTCGCTCAAAAATATTTCTCGGTCTTCAAGAAATATTTATTTTCTGAGAAAGAAAAGGTAGTTGGGAAAATTTAAGGAATCTGTGAATTAATAATTTATGAACTATTATTAGTATCGAGGACCTTGACTGAAATTACATAACTTATATTTACAAAGGTGACAAACAAAAAAAATCGTCAAGGTTGGAATAGTAGAAAGGTCAGAGTTGGTGCACTTCAAAGGTTTTTATACTCACCCACATACCTGTAGAAAAAGATATGCTATTTAATCCCTGGTTAATCAAGACAGGAATTCCTGAGGGTTGACTTGTCGTGTAAAATGAGTTGGAGATTCGTTCCGCGTTGTATTTACATCATAAGGGTGAATTAATTATCGATGCATGAGTCGGTCGAGACTGAATATTCATGCTGTACGATAGCGCAATTACTCAGACTGTGTGCAACACCCTCGCTAATTTTTCTATTCTTTCAAGAGTCCTTTACGATAAAGAGAAAATGATTTATTTTATAATTCGAATTTCCCATTGGAACATTTCCAAATACCAAGATAAATGTCAGATCTTTAAAGTAATGTTAGTTATTAAAATTAATAGCGTAGATTAATGAAGCTTATGATTCGGTTACATTCAAATTTCGAGATTTTTAAATGCAGGGACTGGAAAGATCATATCGAAATTTTTAACAAAAGTTTATCCTGAGAAATGTTAATAATCACCTTTGCGGAAAATAACATCCCGGGTTTGCGAAAAAAATGCCACGTGGGGTCAATACAGAGTCACATGGGAAATAACGATGAGAAGCAATCTAGCGAAATTTACCTTCCTGTTATTTTGGCCAATATTTCAAAGGAACATATGAAAATATTATGCGACTTTCAGTCGTAATTTTCATTTACGTTTTCAGTGTATGTATATTAAAATGATCTGTAATGAAAATGAAAAATAATAATGTTTACTGGGAGTTTTTAAAACGTGAAAAATAGAACATTTTTCTTTATGAACTTTCATTAAATGAAATATTACTTTTTCATATTTTCGAGAGTTCCTGAGCTGAATACACAACATTTCAATATTAAACCATAAAAGGTAAAATCGAGCGATCATTTTTTATACAACGTCCGCCGGACATAATTTGTATTCTGATTCGACCGCAAAATCGCAAATCCTCTTACCGGAAGGGACTTGAGTATTATTTTAGGTATGCAAATGCCAGTGTCCGGTCGTATCACAAGAGAAATGAAGAGAACCGCATTATGTCAGGAGTAAACGATACATTATCATGATTTAAAAAGGGGTAAAAAAATAATACATATTGTTACAGTTTTGACCTTCTTTTTTGCAATTTGTTTATTGTTTGGGACGATAAAAGGGATCATTTCCAAATGGGCTGTAGAATAACAGAGTTACAAGTTTGCTGATCATTTTTTCTCTTCACATAAAAATATTTTCCGATACAATATTATTTCTCCCGAGGCACAGCGAAAGGAATAATTCAGACTATACATATTTTCATTAACTTTTTCTAGTCAATGATAGAAAATGAAGATAGGCCAGACGCATATCGACCTGATTACATCGAAGGGTTTTATGGGGAAAATTTACCCTCTAAACAAAATCCCTCCAAAAAAAATCCTCCAGGGGTCACTTATATATTACGTGGACAATTTTTCACAACTTTTTGTCTCTACCCCGTCCCCCCCGTGTAAATTCATGAAATTTTTATGAATCCGCACGAATCCCACACTCTGTCCCGGGGGTTTCTCGGAACTTGAAAAAAATCCGGGAATTTTTCTTGATTTTATTTTTGATTCGAGAAGGATGGGAGTAATTGGAAGGATATCGAATAATCAATCTAAATTGTAAAAGTCGATAAGGAAAGTGTTTTTGAAAAGTGGATTGAATAAAAGATTTCAAAAATTGGTTTGAAAAAAAATCTTTATGAGTAGATAAATTAATAAGTCTCATCAGTAAATTACAGATAAATCGCTAAACTAACATTAATATCTAATTGCCAGTTTCTAAAATTAATAAGGCGAGTGTAAAATATAGTACACGAGATATTTCCAGTTCTTTGAAATTTTGTTTTTATCGCCGATACGCTCACGAATTATATATTATACAATATATATGCCTTTTCTGCTCCTGTTTCCAATATTTCCGATCGTTTGTTAGAATATATATTAGGAAGGCAGGGTATCCATTTCAAAACATTGGATAGACTATGATTTGTAGGATGCACATGTGTCTCATTCCAAAACATAGAAATATAGTTAAAGATACCCTTTTACCTTTAGGGAGAATATTTCTTTCATATTTTATATCACTTGGCAATCCTGCAAGTAAAAGAAGATACTATGTAGCGAGACACAGATTTCGGTCATATATTGCACATATTGTTATAGTTACAGCATGGCCACATTAAAAAAAAAACTCTTTAAAACTTATACACATCTATACAAACCCTTATACAATATCTAAATAAATTGAGCTTTACCCTATCAAGGTAAATCTTTTCAGCGACAATTTTCAAGAAAACCAAGACAACTTTTATGACATTATATCACGTCTTCGATAAACTACGAGTTTAGTTCCGCAAAAGATAAGTCGACGGAAAATCGATACCGGAAATGGAGTTTGCGATGTCGCGCTTATCGGGCTTAGATCCGGTTTCTTTTGGTCGATCTTCTAAAGGGCGATTATACTTCATCTCTTTAGTTAAGGTTCCTCTTCAATGGTGATGTAACTGCTTGCCTAACACATGCTTCAAATAACAATTTTATTGCTTGGGATTCATATTGCTTATATAGAAATGATATTGTCTTGCATTTATACTGACTTCGTATATTTTGCCTAGAATTTCTAGTTAAAGAAATAATACAGTGCCTAAATATTTAGCTAATCAATATATAGTTAAATTTTTCTCTCTCTAGTTCGCATATACTTCTTTACTTTTATTCCTTTTATTTACACATTGTTAAAAAGGTTTTATCGAGGTAAATTGAGATCAAATTTTATTTATCGCCGTATCGACTTAGCTTGTTTCTTTCTTCTCGAGCCTCTAATTTTTTCTCACCATCAGCCTCTCTCGTGAGTTAGTGTTACGTCATTGAAAGATATATGGTATGTACATATATATATTGTAAGCCAAGAAAATCTCCGAAAAGCTTTAAACGTCGAAACCTTCTGCTACTTCTTTCCAATCTTTGGTATATACTCAGATACTATATATATATATATATAACCCCTTTCCTTTTTCCGTCTATAAACTTTAACACACTACAGATTTTCCACATGCCTCTTTTTCTTTTCTTCATTGACATATTGGTTTCAAAACTGATAAAAAGAAGAAGAATGATTCTGATGCTTCCATGGACAAGTTTGTCCAAAAAGATATAAATACGCATTTAGACAGCCAATCACTTTACTCGAGGGACTAGAACACCCCGAGATTTCAGAAAGAATTATGAATCTGCAAAAAACGTTCTGATGTCTACATCTTTATGTACAGACTAGGGAACCATATTCAAGGTCACTAAAGTTTAACTGTTTATATAATTTACAAACAATTATTTAGAAAAGGAATTTATTGTTCAGTTGGTTTCAATGTCTTTAAATATTAAAAATTTATTAGAATCGTTAAATTTTTTAAAATAACTTAAATTATAATTATTTTTAAATTTCGCGTTATTTGAATTCTTCACATTTTTTATTGATTCTTTATTTAATTAAATTACGCATACTTCTATTTAAAAAATTCATGTTTCTACTCAGCGAAAAAATATTTTATTATAATATTTGTTCAGCAAAATTCCAACTGTTCATTTCTCTTCAGTGTGTACCAAGTTTTTTTTTTAAAGTACGCTTAAAGAGCAAAAAATTTGAAATTAAAAATACATCTATAAGGCTGAAAGAGAAAAATTAGATTTAATTTTGAGGAAAGATTTTGGATCCAACACCTTACACAGCACAGGTCTGGTGTAATTTAATCCAGTCAAGGACGTGCTATGCTTTTAAAAATTGTGAATTTGGGTCACCTAAATTTCAATTGTTAATCCTGGCAAACTTTCTATACGCGAAGATGGATACCCATCGTATATGACAATGTGTCCAAGGCTCCATACTTTTAGTAAATTGGACATCTTTTTATCAATTTGTAAACTCACGATCAGTAAAACACACCGAAAGCACATTAAATAAACGATGAATCGATTAAAATAAAAAAAATACTCTTTAATTGTTAATTTGCAGAATTATATTACATTACTTCATATTATAAAAAAGCTGGCAAATTTTTCTTTTTTAAGGCGAACGAGAAATCAGTTTCCAAGTGATTTAAAATACTAAAAGCTAAATTAAACATTTCAACATGGATTTATGTATTCGCTTTAAGTATTTATGGAGGGAAATTAATTTCTTTTTTTTTTAACAATAAAACCATTGAAATCTTTTAGATGTGCAAATTTTCTTGGGCAATTTATTTCAAATAATCCCTCTCTAAATAAAATATAAGCAGTAACTGTGCTATAAATTCTTTTCAATATAGATTGGATTCGCATTCAATGTCCTTAAAACACATTTAACAATCCCATGAAACTTTCCTCAGAAAATATGAATATATATTGAACATTTTCTTTCAGTCCTAAATGGATTTTTTTATAAGGGGTTAGAATTGAAAAATTCGGAGAATCGGAGTACCCTCATCTAAGGTTCATCTTTATCTGTATTATACATGGTTATTATTCTCAAAATAAAAAGATAACATGAATTTATAAATTTCTATAGCGATTTTCTGGGATTTAAAGAAATCTAACGAGATTTCAAAGACACAAAGTAAAAATATTATTAAAGTCTTTTAAAAATTAACATCTGAATCTCAAAAAATTTCAATTTAAACAAAATATGATTAGTTTTAAGATTTAATTAATTATTCTGTTTTTAATCGCAGTCTGCATGAAGTACATCTCTAATTGTATTTTCTACAGCAAATCCCAAAGCACATTATTTATTCTAAAGTTGAATTTAAAAAGTTGCAAGTTTTCACCTCTTTGCACCATTTCTCTCCATTTTTGGTACAAAAAAACAAGTGTCAGTGCTAACTGTTCTGTATTCCGATTGGAAATATTTTTTTTTAAATAAAAGATTTTCTACAACGATAATCACCCCTTTGGAACCAGGAAAAGTCAACTGTGTCTTGCAACTAGAATTGTCACAATCCCAAACGTACTTCTCGTAAAAAGTAAAAGCGGAAGACTCACCTTTTGCTCAGCGTCTATTCCCAGTGCAATGTGTACCTGGCTCTTATTCACCGTCGCAAAAATGCTCGACAAAAGTAGAGCAGGATATTGTCTCCGTTTTTAAACAGGGACGTACCAAAAACCCCACTTTTTAAATAATCTAGTAGGATTTCCACTTCAATCAAAGGCTTTTATACACTTTTGAAGAAAGCTCAAGTAAATTCAAATCTTAAAAAGATAATTAAATATTAACTTCCCATTCGTCTGAGAACGTTCATTTATTATTTAATTTCTTATTGGGTGAGCTGGCTACCTCTCAAATATTTACATCCTTACAAATTGTACTACCAGTGACCACTTGGGTATTTTATCCTTCCTATAGTTCACAAACTCAAGTGAATAATACACATGATATCGAGTAAAATCCATTGCAATAGTTCAAATTTAAATCATTCGACATTTTCTTTAACCATTTATCTTGCATAAAATATTTATGTTCATTTTTGTAATCATCAGACTCTAAAATTATTAAAAAATAGATTTTCTTAAGTAAAAGCGACACAACTGCTGATGAGATCATACTTAATTTCTCTACCACGCGTTAGGCCACGCCTACCTTATTTAATAAATTTTTCCATTTGTTGGTCAAAAATTAAATAAAAGTGTAGAATTAAAGTTTTAAAATAAAGAAAATGTTTTATTCAGGACAATATAAAGAAAGTTAGTCATAAAAGTGGAAATATGTGAACTATTATACTAAAGGTGCAAAAAATAATAAAAATGAGCAGAGCTTAGTAGTTCAGAGGTACGAAACTTTTACTTTTTAATGTTTTTGTTACGGCCCTGCTCTCGAGACAGGACCCTCTCTATGAACACAGCCAATATTCGTCCGAGTGTCCATGTAGAGTTGTATAGACTGTAGAGTGCACTTAAAGAAGTTAGCTTCGAGGAGGGTAGTATGGGAGTATGTCTCGAGGAAGCAGGTAAAAAAAGAAAAGAAACTCTCTCGCTAGTAGTTCCCAAGGGAACCGTAAAGTCTCATTAAAACCATCCGCATCTCCGCAAAATGCTATGATATAAAAATAAAATATATTCCATCGAGCACGGCACAAGTATTACATATTTCTTTAAATAATTAATTATCGTGTAAAAATAATTATTTTCCTTTCCTTCAAATTAATAATAATAATCCAATCTAGGGCAAGGGCTCCCAAGCTATTAAAAAGGAGAGCGCTAAAAATGTTAGCTGATAGAAAGATACATAATTAGATTGATCAGAAAATCGCTTTGACACTTTCGAGATACGTTGGTAAAGAAAAAAAAATATCGCGAAATGTGGATCAAGGTATTATCTCGCCTCGTAACTAATCAGCCCTTCCCATCGTGTCATCGATACCAGTTCCAGCCTGTTTGAACTAACGTGGTAAACTCCGTATAAGCTTTGCGTAAATTAGGTTCTACAATAGGGCATTTAACTGGGTCAACATCGATCTTCAGAGATCAGAACCTTCGATCAAATGCCTTCTCATTCATCTTTCCTCTCAAAGTACAACAAAACATGGCTGACATGACGTAAGAAGAATTTATCTTAACATCCACGGAAATTACATTTTCTATCAAGAAAACCATTTAAATGGGTCGCGCTATCCAACGGAACAGCCTTTTATCCTAAGGGACATTCCTGTATCCCAAAGGACCCCTCTTTATCCCATTGGACTCACAACTAACTCACTGGTCCTCTTAATGTCCCCCGAGGCACTCTCCCCATCCCTTGGCATCCTCTATCCCTGAGGACAACCCGCTATCCCACGGGATCAGCTTCTATCTAAGGCAATCCCCTCTATCTTAATAAATTTCCAATCTATTAAATAATATTAAAATTGTTTACTGAAATTAAATTGAAATGATCGAGTTTTAATGATATCAGGGTTAATAAATTAAATTACCACAGACAGGGGCTGAAATTAAAAAAATCCATCCCCTTCCTTTTTCTAGAATCACACTTGAATAACCAGAATTTCTTTCAGCTTCAGATTTGCTTATCATTCACTTCCTTCATGAATTCCAATTGTAGAAAGTGAGATAATTACAAGGATCGCGTTTAATATCTGTTTCAGTAAGTCCAGAGAGACGAGGACGATCTTCAAAATGTCATAAAAGTGAGGAAGACATTTCATTGTGAAGAAGGAAACCAATTGAAGAAGTTATGTAATCGTTCGGTGAACAAGATGAAGGCCAAGGCTGCTTTCCGATCCAATTAACATCATCTAGGGATCCTTTCACGGAATGCAGACATCGAATATTCTCAAATCTTCATTAAATAATCATCTCGTTCTAGAATCCAGATCGAAAACTTCTGCTGGGTCAACTCCTGCCCTTCAACTTCTGCTTTATATATCTCATGGACAAATTAAGTCAGAGGATTTGTATCTAGTCCCCGAATGAAGCTTCAAGAAGTTGTAAGTTTGCTTTCATATTTCTCAAAACACCCTCTTTTCCACGAAACCCATTTATACCGACGGATCCCAAATTATCCCACAGGATCCCCCTTTCCTCTTAAATCTCCAACTTTCCCACAGTAAATCCTATCCCACAGGGCCTCCTATCCCTCGGGACTCCGCTATTCCCTTGGAACTTCAAAAATCCCTTGGGAAATCCTATTATTTAAAGGGACCTGTTAACAATCATATGAGAACTATAGTTATACTTTGGGTCTACCCAGTTACTGCAGAGGTACTCTCCCTACCCTTCTAGACCATGAAACTATCCTCTGGGATCCCCCTTTATCCCAAAGAACCCCTTTATCCCTTTATTCCAAGCCCAACTGGGAACTATCAAAAAAATAATAAATAAATACAACTTGGAAGCCACAGCCTTCCCGCAGTACTTCCTATCCCATAGGACCCCCTATCCCTCGGGACTTCCAAAATCCCTTGGGAACTCCTTTTATTTCACGGGACCTCCCAATAATACTTTCAGACACCGAGCTATTCATCAGATTCACCCAGTTACTACACAGGTACTCCCACTATCATTCTGGACCACCAAACTATCCCCTGGGATATCCTTCACTGAGAAAAATTTTGTTGCTATAGAAGCAACAAAGATTTTTGGTTGTGCCAACCAAATTTTTGTTGAACCAACCAAAGTTTTGTTAATTCAACCAAAACTGAAATTTTGTTGGTTCAAATAAATTTTCTCGGGTCAACAAAAAGTTTGTTGAAAGAACCAAGATTTGGTTGGCACAACCAAACAATTTTTGTTGCTTCTATAGCAACAAAAAGTTTTGTTGTCCGCACCAAAAATTTTTCTCAGTGTTCTATCCCACGAAAAAACCAAACTATCCCAAGGGATCTCCGAACAATATTGTTTCCTTGGAAGAGAGGGTATTCCCAGAGATAAGTAAGGACCCTTGGGATATAGGGATTTCTTGAAATTTTTGGGGGTCCCTTGGGAGTTGGGTTATACCTTGAGATAAAATCATATGAAATATTTGGAAGGTCCACGGGGAATAGTTTCGAGATTTCAAGAAATTGTTGAAAATCCCTTGGGTTTGTAAAGTGGCTCTAACAATAAGATTGTTGGGAGTTCCTTGGAAAATATAGAGGGGTATTTTATATTTATATCTCCTGCAATAATTTGGGGGATAAAGGGTTCCGTCAGATAATTTGGGATTCCAAGTGATGGAGGGGCATCTTTTGGGATAAATGGATATCCCATTTATAGCTTGAGGTTCCCCTGAGATAGAGTTGGGGGTCGCTTGGAATAATTAGAGGGTCTCTTGGAATTAAACGGGACTTTCTTGAGGTATTTTAGGTTCCCGAAGGTCTCGTGGGAAGAAGGTATGTCCAGTTTTTAGTTTTGGGGACCCTTGGATTAGTTGAAGGTGTTGTATAGTTTGAGGGTCTTCTGTAATAAGGAAGGTCCCAAGGGCTCCAGAGTAACTCAAGTTAATTATAGGCCTTTGAATCACGATATTACACAGATTAGTTTTCTTTAGTCTCAATTTGTAACTTGATTACAGAATTAATAAAATATTACAGAATCTACTAGAGTTAACAAGATTGAAACCATCAGACCCAAACAAGATGGTGGAAGGTGAAACGAGTTCAGGCAGCACATCCTGGTGGAAGGAACTGATCTATCAAGAGGATTTCACCTAAATTATCGGCCACATGTCAGGACAATGTCTGAATTAGGAACTGAAATTTTCGCAGGGGAAACGACCAGCACTTTAATGCCAACTGTCACTCGACTCGACTCTGGTTTAGATGTCAGTCCCGTTTCCATCGCCTTGGCAGTGTCCATTGTCTTCGTATTGCTACTAGTCATTGTCAGTGGGAATTCTATCATTCTCGTAGCCTTTTACAGATATAAGAGGCTGAGAACCGCTTCCAATTGTCTGCTGGTGTCACTCGCTGTCAGTGATCTGGGGGTGAGATTCACAGTTACTAGTTATCTGGATCGATTACCTAACTTTCTCACTTCCACTCCACTTGAGGTATTCACTTCAATTCCATATTCGCCTCTCCCTGAAAAATTTTTTAAATTCATGCCAATTCACACAGGTCCCATTTACCATTTTAAATTGACACTGAAAATTGCCTTCCTCGAGAATTGGCGTGAATATAAAATAAATTAAACTGAGACGAATATGGAAGGGGAGTGAAGATATGATGGAGATAAAAAAAATTACGTGATCTACCAACTAATAAAAAGCACAATCACTCAAAGTGTAAAGAAATAAAACCGTCTTTAACGATTTTACAAATATTTCAAGAACTATTTATTTTTTCTGTGCAACAGGTTGGGGTTTTTATGCCCTTCGGAATGCATCTAGAGTTGACAGCTTTACCGGAAAGTGGAGTGTCGACAGTGTGCATATTCCCTTATTGCATCGTAATTTCGCTCTGTAGTGTCAGCGTTCTCGTCACAGTAGCGATTGCAGTCGACAGGCTGACATCACTGGCACAACCTCTACGATACAAAAACATCATTACACACAGCAGTATTGAAAAGTACATCGCTGTTTTTTGGATCTATGCGATTGCAGTGGGACTTTCTCCTCTAATTTATTCGCAATTTTTGTCAAAGTTGGATCACAACAGGTACATATTTTGCACAAATCTGTATTTTATATTAATTACTATGATTATATATACCCATCTAGCCCCTGCCCCTAATCTCTGTTATACTACCCCGACATATTTAAATCCCCTCCCCCTTAAAAAATATCATACCACCTCCTCTTTGTCCTTGGATATGTGCCTTTTTTAAGTTTGTTTCTATTGTTTTGTAATAATACTAATGTTAGCAATAATACCTCCTTCTGAGAAAAAATTCTTCTCAAATAATTTTTGTTATTTGAATTTCGGTATGTTAAACTAAATTTTCAATTGGAAATTCTGTATAAAAATTCTTTAAGACTAAATCTAGAATCCGTATTCAATTCGCTCAGCCATAAAAAATGAAAAAAAAATCAAATAAAAGGAGAAGATCAACAGGAATAACGTAAAATGAATTTCGACGTGCGGATAAAACCGGCTACTTGTCACGTTTCTCAAACAATAGTTCACAGAGCACGTAAAGTGATTACAATAATATCTTACCAGTATCCATATTGCATTTTGCTTTTTTAGGATTATGATCCTTTTATAGGACAGTTGAAATTTACGAGGCCCTTTTAACTATCCTATTAAATTCCATTTTTATTGACGCTACTTTTTTCTATACACGTATAATAAAATTAAACTTTATAGCTATTATATTAACCATAAAATTGAAAATTGAATATCATAAAATTCTTATTTCTAAATATTTTTGCCCCTTTTCCTATACTAGGCTCCTTTTCTAATCTCTTTTCCAACCTTTGTTTCCGAATCCTTTTTCCTACCCCCTCTTGTTTAAAGAATAATCGTATTTTAAATCAAAAACATTCGAAATTGCATAAATTTAAATTTTACTTGAAACTATCAAAAATAACAATTTCAAGCTTGAAATTAAGAAATAAAAGAATGATATACATCTGTAAAAATAATATAAAAATAATTCTGGACTAGATTCACTTCATCTCAAGAATCACTCGACAGATATCGAATTCGAATCCCATAAGCATACAATTTCAAGTGATGCTTATAGAGTATATATACATATTCTACTCTTTTTATTAGAGAAATGTAGACGCTCTAAAGTCTGTGTGCAATAAGTGAGAAAATGTAATTATCTAAAGGAGAGAAGGCGTAAAAAATAAACCACATTGGGGTTGTTTCAAACGACCTGAAACCTCCCCGAACGATCTTTTTACGTCAAAAAGAGAGACTTTAATTTATGTGACAATGTGTTTTGAGTTAAAAAGGTAAATAAAACTTGGTGAAAATTTAGGCGAATTTCGCAGATGGTTGAAAATGAACCAATTTGAATCAAACCGAATTTTTAGAATTTAGAATTTAAGAAGTATTTTAAATAATGAATTTTTAATTAATACATTTATTGTAGATGGTTTTTTTCAATATTTTTTTGTAAGTTTTGCTTTTTTCGGGATCTGTGAAATTAGGAATGGGATATGTAGAAAAACTATACAAAGTTACGTATGTGGCCTTTTTCCATGTCCTGCTCTCATGAAAATAAATCACCCAAGGGGGCGAGCAAAAATTGCACAAGTCTCGTGAAATATATATCATTTAATGCGAAAGTATTTCTCACATTTTGGCTACCTATAAGGTAGAGGTATAAATATGTACTGGATGCTATAAATTCAATCAAAACCTACACTTTTATTCAAATCATACACTGAGAAATTCTGTGTTAGAAAAATTACTAATATCGATAGCAAGTAGGAGCAAAATCCCAAAATTGAGACACTTTAATACAGAAAATAATAAATTTTACTATTTAAATAGGAAAAATTACTATTTAAATAGTAAAAATTACTATTGAAATAGTAAAATTTATTATTTTCTGTATTAAAATGTCTCAATTTTGGGATTTTGCCCCTACTTGCTATCGATATTAGTAATTTTTCTAACATACAGTTTCTCAGTGTAACTTGTCATTCATGCATATTTACACTTAAATGTTGACGGCTTTTTTATTTGCGAAATTGGACGGAAATGAGAAAAGTTCAAAAGGAATTCAAGAATATTTGAATTATTTTCAAGAACTCGTGACTTCCTAAACTCTATATTTCACTTACAATTCAATAAAAATATTATTATTTTCCACTCAACAAACAAGGAAATAAATTTCCCTTGTACATCAAATTGATACTCAAAATATTATTCATATATTGCACCCAGATTCCCGAAGCGCAAACTGGAAATAAATAATACCAACACTTGGTAATGCAAGTTATATGTGACACGTTTATTATTATTTTCACAATAACCATAATACCCGTTTTGTGAAGAGGATATGAGCCATAATTTTATAACCAGAGGCAAAACGATATGTTCGAAGATAACAATATCGCAGAACATGAAAATAGAATGTTGATGCACTTTTTTCATAAAATTCAGACCTTATGATGCAGCTGCTGGCAATTTTTGTAATTAGCTTATTAAATTTAAGTATTGAAACCATATTATATACGACTAGAATTCGTTTAAAATAAAATTTTATAAATATAAATGAAAAATTTCAAATGAAAAAGACTTTTCATTTTACTGGGGCTGGGATTTTTTCGTGTAATTTGTTATCTTGTAATTTCCAGAAGAGCTCTTGCAATTTTGATTGTGGTTAGCTAATTCCTGGGTATGCTTTAGACTCTTTAGAGGAAGTAGCTATACTGGGATAATTATGCTTGAAACCGTATCCACAATGGAAATTCCAAATTTCCGTGTCAAAGAGATTTGCAGAGTAGGTCAAAGGAACTTGTTGAATTTTGAAGTAAACACAATCAGGAAGTGAATAACAAAAATGGACAGTCAGAATCACTTCCATAACAAATTTCATCTCTTTGAAAATAATTTATCAACCCAAACGAAATTACATAATTTTCCACCCCAAAAATTGACGTCATAATCGACATTGTATAATCAAATCAAATGACCTTTTCATAAATAAGTGGTTTACGTGCTAGATTACAGGCACTCAGAAACTCTGCTGTAAATCTTAATTTTCCAAAACCAATAAATCAAGAGTAGACAGGTAATAATCGATATTCATGTTCGAAATTACCTCATCAACTTTATACTGTACAAAATTTATCAAGTTTTTTATGAAGCCAATATAATTATAAGTTAAATATGTAAAATGTGAATTGTATATTTTAATATTTGACTTATAAAAATTAAACATGAATATTGTTTTATGGTGTTTTTTTTGAGTTAAACTAATTATGTACGCTAACAATAAGTTTCGACACTTAATTTTCACGTTGATATAATCTGGGAAACTGTGGTTATACGATAAAAAGCTTATACATATATAATTGTCAGACACTGACGGATTTTGCATTCAAATCCGAGAACAAAGAGACAGAATTTCATGGCTTGATAATTTACGTCAGCGAATCGACATTGACGATTTTATGAGCGATATAAACCTGAATTGTGCGGGTATACGAATTGTGTCTAATAGAAGAAAAGAGAAGCTTCCGATTAGAAAAGTAATAATTAACCCGACGATATCATTAACAGGAATTTTTTTCCGATCGACCCTTAAGGGTGAAATTATATATTCTTTGGAACGAGCCAACTGGAAGCGAACAATACTCTATATAATATAATATTATATTGTATGATGAAAGTTGGAAATTAAGTTAAATAGTAGGGATTTCATATGAAATTTAAAATAATTTCAAGAGACTTTGCACGATTTTACAGGAGTTTTGTATAATATGGAACAATATTAGATAAAATTGGAATAAAATTTATGAATTTTCAGTCAAAGCTGCCGATTTCGAGAGGCAATATCACCGCCAGTGAGAATATTTCTGGTGTTGGCAGTTTGGGCACCCAGTGCACTTATCCTTCTTGGCTGCTACATGTACGTGTATTTAGTTGCACGATCACATGCAAGAGCAATTTACACCGTTGAGCTTTCGTTTCGACATCAAACGCAAACTCTGGCTCTTCCTCGCTATGGACAAACCTTGGCGGTGACTGTCGGTGCATTTTTCATCCTTTGGCTCCCCTTTCAGGTAATATTAATCTCTCAGTATTAAAATTTGTTTCTGAGTTTAATTAAAAACACTTTTTTTTGCTTAGCTCGTAATTATTAATTCTTTAATGCTGTCATTCTAGAACTTTCAATTTTTCCTTTAGCGTTAGCTGCTTTCCAATCCCTTCTTTCAGTTTTTTTTTTTTATTAGAAACAACTTTTCCTTTTTATAACATTTTCCTTTTTATAACATTTTCCTTTTTATAGCCAATCAAGATCCTTTTCCCACTCTTTTCCAATTTCCTTTTCCAACACTGTTTAAAGAATTCATTAAAAAAATGTATACTACTTTTTCTGTGTTTCTTACTTGTACAAAACAGAAGCTTTCATTTATTGAAAACTGAGAAAAATTATCATATAAATAAAATTTAATGATTTTACAAAGTAAGTTACTCTAATAAAGCTTATTGTGCTCAAATTAATTTTCACAATATGAAATTTCTCTTAACCGCAAGGAAGCAAAATACAATGTTCAACTGCAACGAATTTCAGGGGAAAGATGTAATAATAAAGTTTCAATCTCTCTGTCTTTCTCTTACACGTGATTGCCTCTCGAGCAAGGAAAACTTCCTAGAGTCGAAAACTTCACTGAACCAACGTTGTCAAGGAAATTTGGCTTTCCAGAAAATGGGAAGTACTTTCTTCCTAAGTACGTTTTTTTTACTGCATGGTCTTAGCAACAATAAGTCATGCTTTGTGGCATTAAATATATAACTACAGACAGTCTAGTCGTTAATCGTCTTGTCTTTGTAGCTTGTTTTCTTCTTCTTGTTACTTGTAAAAGCCTAGTTTCTAAAAGCCACATTCAGGGTGAATTAATGCAAGTATCTTGCTCTTGTTCTCATTTAATAAATAATGAGTTTTCCAGTTCAGAATTGTGTAAAATTTAATAAGACTGCCACGTAATTCTAGGCATATTAATATAGGACCTTTAGAATTCAAGAATATTAATTAAACGTCTAATTTTCTTTTGTATGATGATATCTTTACAACTATTTTTCTAAACGAAATACATATTTTATGTAACTTCTATTCTTTTCTCTAAAAGTAATATTAAGAAGAAACGAGATAATACTTTCAGTGCCCCTCTGACCCCCCTCCATAAATTGAAATAATTAAGGGGAATTCTATATAGAGAGCCTAGGTAGAACTGAACTAGTGTTTGACCTCTCCAATGTTTTTCCATCTCCAGACTCCCAATAAAAAATTATAATTTGGGGGCCCTGAAAAGTGGGTCCAATTAATTCACTTGATTTGATTTAATTCACTCGAGTAACTCTTAACAGGAATTAATTCACTCATATGTTGACCCTCTTTCCAAAGGGTCCTCCAAATTAAACGTGATAATTGGGGGGGGAGGCTATGGGGGTTGAAGTCAAACTCAATGCATCTCATTTAGTATTTACTAGTCACAGAAAAGAGTAGAGTTACCCCCTGACCCTACTCACTCTCACAGGAATAAGTTTAGTCAAACCTGGAACCCTTTTTTTATTCTTTAAAAATAAGAGTAATTAAAAAATTTCTTTAAAATGAGAAATCTTATTTTTTTCTTTTTTTCGTTTATATCTACTCGCCCTAAATCGTAAATCCTCCTAAACTCACTCTTGTGCCTTTTTGTAATTTATAGCTACTCTAAATGACATGCTGTTGGGTTGATTACGATCATTTTGCGAATCACTTCTGCGTAAAAGAAGATTTAGAGTAGAGAAGGTGTAATCTTCTTTTTTATTACAACATCTGTGCTAATCCCACGAGAAATGTGGATGTTTTTTTGGGATAATCTTCATATTTAACTGAGGTAGAAAACAAAACTTACGAAAGATAAGTTTTAGGCTGACATTAAATAAAGGATTTTCTTCAAAAGTCTTGAATTTGAGTTACGACTGTAGAGCAAGTTTAACTGAGCTCAAATGAATCATTACAGTTATGTATATTGTATATAATCTAATTTTGAAAAATTTGCTTCAACTTCAGGATTCTAATTTAACCCAATCCAAAATACAAAAGACGATATTTTATAAAGCTAGGTATTTTCAATGGAAGAAACTTAATAATACAACTCAGATAAATTGCCTTATGCATTCTACAGCAGACGCCAAAAAAAAAAAGCTTTTGGCGACGCACTAATGGAATATCGATTCAATATCGACAAATAATGCAAAACGTGAGAACGTGTGCATACATATAATAAAAAAGATATTTTTGTATGGGCACGTCGTGTTTATTTACCATTAGAACAAATTTAGTTTTGCCAAATTAATTTTGCAAAAATAAATGTTTTCCACAAAAACTAGGCCATTTATCTCCCTCTGTAAACAACCCTGTTAAATGGCCTAGTTTTAGCAAAAAATATTTATTATTGCGAGCAACTTTAAGGGATCTCTAAAGATATTGAAGATTTAAAAATAATTGTAAACATTTCAAGAGATTTTATGGGATTTTGAAAGATTACAGGATTTTAGAGGATTTTATATGATAATCTTATTAGCTCATCCTAAAAACTTTCTAAAAAAAATAAACAGGACCCTCTTCCTAACTTTATGTTCCAGACCTGTATGCTGGTAGACATCTTCTGCGGTACCAACATCCTCTCAGACTGGACGATTTGGCTAGGGCTTCCAATTCTGGCCCACAGTGGCGCAAATCCTTGGATCTACGCCTTCCACCACGGAGAGATGCGGGTCGCAGCCGGGAAAATAGCCGAAGACCTTGTAGCCCTATTTGGTGTCACACCCAGTCGCTACGGCTGTTCTCCAACCAGACGAGATTCCAACACAAACCTCGAATTAGCCGGAGTAAATAACAGCGACGAACGTCGACCAGTTGAAGATTGCTTCGCCGCAAAACAACACAACTGCAACCTCTACACGAGCCGAAGATGTCTCGAAATATCTGGTAAAAACCTCGAAATATCACAGGAAAGACCGGACATAGACTCATCTTCCGAAAGCTGTAGAGAAGGCGACGTAGTCGAAGAAAACATCCACGATCTGACAAAAATGCTCGACCCGAAGTACATCATCGACCGAAATCACATCATCGACTCCAACCACAACATCGACAAGATCAAGAACCTGAAGTACCTTCTGGACCCCACCTTTAACAAAATCCGTTACCTACGGAGGCTCAACCACAAACGGATGACAAACAAAAACCTCCCAAAGAGGGACGAACCCAAATTTACCTCCTATCAGAACCTCAAGAGTCCCGAGACTGCGAGCAGAAAAAGTCTTCAGTTGAACACAATGTCCGATCCAGCCCTCAATGTTGGCAGCCCTGTAGTGGAGCAAAAACACTTGACCCATGCTCTCTGTCACAATTCGATCCACTGCCAAGGGAATGATTCCAATCTTTCCTCTCTCTCCGACTCTAACATCAAAGCCGCCACTGGAGCTTCGGATTTGGGCCTAAGAGTCTCGAAAGTCGTCCAAGATGGCCACAGGTTCTCCGACCAGAACCTAGATCATCACAAGTATGAACCTAGTCTCGCAAGGAGTTTGGTTCAATGTCGCCATCTGCAGAACCAACGGAAACACTCGCCTTGGGCGTGTCACTCGAGATCTGGAAGGATCCTCAATTCTCCGAGCCCCACTTTCGATTTTAGGTTCCAGAACCAGAATTACAGCGAAAATTCGTTACCAATTTCAGAGAGCTCCAAGTCTTCTTTCAGATCAGTCCTGACGATCACACCAAACAAGCTTGCTAATCTTGGCAATCAGAATTTGGGTGACTCGGAGAGTTACAGGCTAGACTCCATGTCGATGTTGGTCCAAGCGAGGAAGAGTTTGGAGATCCTGAAACACTACGAGTCCAGTTTCAATCCTGTTCGAGATCCTCTACTTCATCGCTCCTTGAATGTGCCAAGCATCCACTCTGAGCCACCGAGTCCGATTGAGTCCAGGCCCTTGGCTTCGCTGGAGGAAGAACCTAGATACACCCATGTCCCCCAAACCGGAAGGAGACCCAGGAGTCCAATGAGGCATTCGGATCCAATCCCTGCAGTCCTCCTGAGCATCGAAGACTGCAGTACAAGTTCAGCTGGGAGTAACGAGAGTCTCCAGAATGGGTGGTCCGAAGTCTTCTCCATCACGAGTCCTACTCTAGACCTGGAGAATAGGGCTCTCGAATTAACAGAGGCTCTATCAAGGAATCTGGAAGGCAGGAGGGAGAGCAGAGTTCTAGATACTATTTTTACGGAGCACGATTCAACGAGGTACAGCTCCAGAAGACCTTCAGACTCCAAGTGGTCCGAGTCTTCCAGGAGTCAGGAGGTCCTCTCGAACGTGACTGAGCATCAGTTTCCGTCTTCCTATTCAGTGAACAACTTCCAGAACTGCACAAGTGGGAGTGATCTCAATGATGTGACGTCGTGCCTAGATCCTTTTATGTGTCCGGACGCCCTGAGTTCGTCGCTCCGAGAATCGTTCTTTGCGATTCCTTCGGCTCCGGATTCGGACATCTTCACGTCTTTTGAGGAGACAGAGGAGAGCCTTTATGGAGGAAATGATCCGAGTTTAACGACCGGAAGGTTTTCCTCAGTCTCGAGTGTGAAGATGGAGACATCGAGGTGTTCTAGGACAGAACAAAGCAGATCTACAGAGTCGGTGTTTCAGAATAGAGGTCATTTGGATAAAGGGTGTAGGATACTTAGGCTAGAGCCTTCAGTGCATCGAAGAGGTAGAGTGAGGCCATGTAAAGAGTACATTTCGGAAGACCATGTGTTTAAAATGACTTCGAGGTTGGCTCCTTTGGCGACTCCAACGCCTACGGACATTTGCACGCCTACATTTGATATCGTTTCTGATATCAAAGGCGAAAGTGGCATCGGAGTCAGAGTGTGAATGAATCAATGATTTGTATAGAAGTAGAGGTATATTGTTTAGATATTAGAGTCTGGGAATATTTTAAGATGATGGGTAATAGAGTATATTTAATGATATAACTAAAAAAGGTTTATTTACACTTGGACTTCACCAATAAAGTTAAGTCCGAGTGTAGTTCAAAGGAGTTAAGGCCATGTATCAGTGTTCCTGGTTGGGACGCATGAATTTGCCCCAAATTCTATTTTTCATAAAATTTAATTTACATAAACTCATTTCACCTAATCATAATGTGCTATAATTTTTATGTTTCCTAATTTCAATTTTACATAATTTTTATTTTTCCTAAAATCTATTTGCCCTAATTTTTATTATTCATAATATTCATTTCTCATAATATTTATTATTCATAATGTTCATTTTACATAATTTTTATTATTCATAATGTTCAATTTTCATAATTTTTAATTTTCCTAATCGCTGTTTGTCATAATCTCCAAGTAACATAAATTCCATTCTTCATAACGGATGTCCGGTCAAATTTCAGCTCGTTGTTTCCCATCCATGTCTAGTTAAAATGGATACTCCTTTTCTTAAATGGAAATGGCGCGAAATTTAAATAGAGTGATTATTATTATTTACGGACAAAAGAACATACAAATGGAATTGTACAAATATTAACAAATATTAACTAATTGCACAATATATTAATATTTGTACAATTTCATTTGTTTAATTCTTCTGTAAGCAAATAATAATAATCACCCTATTTAAATTTCGCGCCATTTCCATTTAAGAATAGAAGTATCCATTTTAACTAGACATAGATGGGAAACAACGACCTGAAATTTGACCGGATATCCGTT
>UCOK01018716.1:0-15690 GCA_900474325.1 Synergus umbraculus | reverse complement strand
CATTCATCCGTACACACCTATGCACGTGTGCGAGTATTTTCTCATTCGTCTTTTATTTCCTTCCTTCCTTCCTTCTTATTCTTATAATTTTATAATGCCCGAAATGGTTTACAAATACTAGTTATTAGATAGTTATAATCAATTGGACATTAGTTGAAAATTTTAGTTTTAGAAGTATTAGCCGAATAAAAAAAAACTAGATTCATTTTCAAGACTTTGCACAGCATTTCGTATATAGCGTGAAATGAGTAATTGCGAGGTGTCTCGTTGACGGCTCGAGTTACAATAGCCAATTGCATCAAAGAAATACTTTTGTGTTATTAATCTGTTTAATATATAATTTATTATTTGAGATCTCTTAAAATTTGAAAAGAAAAAGTATTTCTGAGAGGCAATTATGTAACACATTCTTATTTACTCTGCCCTTTACTAGCGCTATGTACGTCACACTATCGATTTATGGAATGGTAAATAAATTTTTACCCCCAAGACGAGCGCAAAGAAGTTTCACTTCAAAAACTTTACTCGTATGCATTTTTCAAACTTGACAGGCTTCCGATTATTTCCCTAAAATATCCGCTATTTTCTTGATGCTTTTTCTTTGTCTAGAACAAGAGTTAATTAGATAACTTTTTTATGATTGTAATTTAAATTAAGGGTGTTAGAGCCAAGTTCTAAACTAAAAAATCGATTTCTTCATTTTACTCAACAAATATTACATTTGTCCTTTTTCCCCTCTTTTGAAGTTAGATTTTGATTTTTTCTTTTTATACAAAAAATATTGAAATTAAATATTTTTCCGTTTTTTACGCAGTGTTGTATTTGGTAAAAGATAAGCGCTACAGGATGAAAAAATATTTATTTATAATTTTCGTTGAGTCGGTTGAGTAAAATGGAGAATGGAATTTTGAAATTAATACTTGGGTCCAACGCCCTTAATTTTATTTGAAATTCGTTCTTAATTTTCAGCTAACCGTTTTACCTATCTTATATAGAACTGTGATATATCTTTAGTTAGAAGACTGATTTCACGAATAATCATTGTGGGTAATATTGCAATTAAATGTTCTTTGTCTCTTTTTGCTTCCTCATAGAGGATACTTTGTAGTGGTGACAAAATCCAGTTTCCTAAAAAAGGTTTTTTTGAACATATTTCAAGGGCAATATATCTAATATGATCATCTGAAAAAATGTCCGGATGTATGTATGTGTGTGTTTATGTATGTGTGTCACGATCCAGCAATTTCTTGAAAACGCGTAGAGATAAATTGATGAAATTTTGCATAGTTATTCCACTATATACCTAGTTGAATTTTTTAAAAGGGTTTAACAAAATATTTAATTTTAAAAGTTTTATGTACTTTTATAATTTTCGTAAAATTCATTTTGCCACTATAATTTCTCAAATATTGAAAATTTAAAGCTGGTGTAAGGGAAATGAAGATTCTTTGTATCTAGACGAATCGATTCACTAAAAGATCAATGCATTTTATAAAAAAATAAGAAAGTTATGCTTTATTGTAATTTTCGAAAATGAATTTTTTGAATAAAACTTCTCAAGTAATCAAAATTTAATGCTGATGTAAAGAATACTTAATGCGTCCTCTATGAAGAAGCAAATCATATTTACTTACAGGAAGCAAAGTGCTCATTGAATCAGTACAAAAGTTGATACAACTTGACAGCTAGTTATTTTTGTCCCAAGAAAGGACTGGCGCCCAGAATTTTCCTATTTTTTTTTAAATTTTTATTTTGAATTATCTAATTTTTATTTGCCTTAATTTCCTTTTTTTGGGTCATTTGTGTGTCGCTTTTGGAGACCTTGGTTTCATTTATTGAAACTAAAAAAGTGCGCGTCACAACGTCAGACCTTGGAATTCCACTAGGAAACGATGTAGAGTTCGCATATGTCACGTTCGATGCAGAACTGGGTGCTGCACGAGTCGCATCAACTTAGATATGTAAATTATACAGAAATAAACATTTTCATATTTTTGTTAATTACAATAATAGATTTGTTTCAATTATCTCTAAAATCTGACCCTGGCATACGCTGAAGCGTCCGCTAAAGTAATTATATAAAGTGATCGAAAACAGATCATTACTATCAGATTAAAATAACAAAAGTCCGTTATAAACACAATAGAAAAAAAATATGGCGCAATTGACGTATTATAATGTAAGATAGCAATTAATATGACTCCAAATTATCAGTAAATAAAAAATGTACAATTCAAAATGGACGATTCATACAATACACAATATATATGTACATGCATAATAATAAATATAAAATAATAAATAGGTCTTCACAATTTCCGAACACAAGACATTATAACCATTTCGGGATCAAAACTCATTTATGAGAAATAGACAAAAGTATTTTGATCGACATGAAGCGAAACGGGGATTGGGTAGTATTGTGTAATTAGTTGTAACAATCCTATTAAACGCTCGATCATTCGTGGTCGATTTTTTTAGTTATCTTTTCGTGCATCTATATCCGTGTAAGCCAAACTCATCCAACTTCTACGCCTATTACATGATTAAATCGTCATTATCACCTCGAGATATAAGGACATAAAAAACGCCACTATGAAATTATAATAAAACAGACACACACGTTAAGCACAACAGATCAGATGTATTGCACGAATCAATTTAGAGTAGAAATATTAGAAATCTTACATCTCAGATCTATTCTGAGTGCAAGAGCAGGACGCGAAATTATGCCTAATTGTCAGAGTGATAATAATAATCAATCTATACCTGATTTTTTTACTCATTCGCGCTCTTTCGTCGCCTCGGTTTCCCAAATCTTCCTACCATTAAAGGTCTTCCATAAATCATGTGGTTTCTTAAGTTGGGGGGGGGGGCTCGAAAAAAGGCTACGTTTTGTATGTAGGTGTAAAAAAATAAAACTCATGACTTACTCCTTTTTTGAAACAACTAGTGTCGCCAAAAATAAATAAACTTCATAATTTTTTTGTTTTATTTTCGTTTTACAAGAAATTAAAAAAACTACGTGACAGCTGAGGGGATGGGGTGGGGGTCGACAAGAATGTAATAATGGACCACATTGTGGGATTCAGGGTTCAAAAAGTGACTAAAATTGGCCACGTGGTTTTTGGAAGACTCCTAATTTATGAATAAGAATATGATTCCAATGTATTATTTAAGGAAACAATGCATATAATTCAAATTCCAGGTAACATTGACTTGTCATGCACGAGGAGTACCGCAGCCTACTATTAGTTGGCGGAGAGAAGATGGAAAAGATATTACCTTACGTGATGTAGGTATAGGAAAAATATCAAGTCAGAAACCAAGCAGTGAGTATAAAGAAATATTAGAATTCATATGCGCGTCCCTTTTTCAATTTTTTTGATACTTTGTGTTCAATTGACCCAAAATTATACCGAGGTGTCGCGTTGATAGCTCGGGTTATTGCTGCCAGTAACCTCACGAAAATATTCCTACTGTATTTAATTTTATATTGAGGTCTTCACTTGCGAAATTTATCGACCTAATTTTGTAAGTGAAATTTTTCAAAAGAAATTATGATTTATATGTATAAAAAAATGAATATTTTTCAGAGGGCTGATATGTAACATAAATATATGATTAACTACATTGGGATATTTATATTATATTTATATTTATATTTATATTTATATTTAGATTATTTTTTGTATATTTTTTGATGGTGTAATTTAGTTAGTCTAAGTACACACTGAGGGAAGTTTCGTGTAACTGTTGCACAAAACGTCAAGTCGCTGTCATGCCTCAATTTAATACAGCCGCACTGTAGTTTTAAGACGACAGCTACTCTAAAGCCGGGCAAGAGCAGTACCAAGCCTGATAAAATTTTTGTTTTGGTGCTGCAGTTGCACGGAACTTCTCTCAGTGTAGGAGTATATGCAATTATCTTACACTGCTCTCTCGGTTGCAGTTCACTAAGTTGAAGTATTCCTAGAACTTGAGTTCGCTCCCAAACTTATATAAGGGGAGATCAAGAGTCGAAAAGCAGGCGCCGCCAGCTCGGCAGTACCGTAGCTACAAAAGGTGCAGTACCCTAAGTCAGTTTTCACTGTGGTTCACTCGGTTCACTCATTCGCGGAAAATAACCAATCAGACGCAACCCTTTGAAAGCAACCAATCAACCAGTTGCATCATGCGCGACGCATGAGCATTAATTTACATCATTGTAGAGCCCGCAAAGGTACATACGACCCTGATTTCTTTACCTGCTAAATTCACTCACAAAGAATCTTGACGAACCGAGGCAAGACTACAACTGAGGGAGCAGTGTAATTACTAACTTATCGACTACAGAAATAATTATCACTTGCTCACTTGTATGTCGAGTTGTCTATGGACAGGCATATAATTTAAAAATTTTTTATTTAGGGATGTAACAGTCCTCCCTCCTTAATTTTTTTTATCGTCCTCGATGAAAATTTTAAGCAAGTAATAATTATTGTAATTTTTATAATAATTACACAGGCACACAAAAAAAAGGTCTTGTTACAGAAAGATGACCCACATTCCCTTGTAACCACCTCTTTTTTGATTACGTGGTCCATTTGCGTTTCCTCGACAGGTTCTTTAGTTTTTATTTATATTTTAATTTCAATTAAGTATTTGAGAAAAAAGATTTCAAGAATTAGATTTATTTAAATGAGAGCCAGGCAGATTGAGAAAGAAACAACTCGTCAACACATTGTACGGTCAAATAATAACTATAATTTGTCAACAAAAGAGTCAAGTCAAAAGGTACAATATAAATCTGCTAGAGATAACATTGAGATATTGTTCGAAATACGACAATTGAGACATTATAAGTCCAAGATTTCAAATAATGTCGCAATATTCGATAATGACAATATACTTTAAGAAATCAATATTAAATGTGAAATAAGAAATTGTATACCAAAAATGGGATCAATTAAAAATTCCCACACATACAACATACCAACAATATAAATATATCGCAATAGGCGACAACTCAAGAACATATAAAATAATAACGAATAAAATTAGACATGTTTGCAATGGGCGAATACGAGATATACATATGATATGACGACACTTTATGGTCAAAGAGACTAAGAAGTCTTGGAGAGAATTATGCGATTCGTGATCGTAGAATGGCTCTAGTTTGGATGAAAAATGAATCAATAGAGATCCTCGCAAACATTACTCTCGATTTCCGAATGATCTCCATCCAGTCGCCCAATATCAATCATGATTAATATGAATAAACGGCTAAAAGCCAAAAATCAAGCTTTCAATAGAAGAGTCAAAAGTGTAACGATTCCTAGGGTTATTTTAAGGTCCAAATGTCGAATGCTTATATTTCGTAGCTTATTGTGGATGTTAAGACCTTATACCCTCTCATAGGCTGGAATCGTGGGAGTGGGACGGTTCCCAAGGGAGGCAAGTAAATACGCAAATAATTAAACAATAACAACGTTTATTCATATCAAAAACGAAAAGATTGTAAGATAATATCGGTTCCCGGCTACGGAAAGACTCGATACAATACAAGTTTGTTAGTGATAAGAAAGGCTCGATATAAACTAGATCATATTCATCGCAAACCGAGAAAACGATAAGTCTCTTGAAATTTAAATATGAATGTTTATAATAATTGAAATCAAATGCGAACTAAAAACAAAATAAAATTCGTTAACGTATTACGCAAACCTAAGAAATAAATCCCTCTCTTGCCCCTGACTGAGCGCATATAATCGTAGTTAAAAAACCTAACAGGTCAGCCTTTTACAAACTATTTCCCATAACAAGAAAGTTTCTGACGCTTAACTAAATAACCCTCAAATTTCGCGAGCTAATAAAAAAGATCATCAATCGCATGAGAACTGAACGAAAACCTAACTCTAAACAAATGAGAGAAGTTACATTTGAGAATATCCCTTATGTCGCTAAATCACCGTTGATACATTGATTTAAACACGGCTCGAAATCCACAATCGTCCAAAAAGAATCGAAACTATGAAGAGTCGTGAGCAGCTCGTGACGTCAGAAATGAAATGGCTCCGTGCTGAGTTCTCAGGAACCTGGCTATTGCTAGCCAGCAAAATAGAGTCACTTAAGAGCGCTGGGCCATGCCCAGCCTGAGCTCGAAGGCGACTCGTGAACGAGTGACGGCTGGGATCGAACGCTCGTCTTTTAATCTCTCATGAAACTAAATCGTTCGCGAGAAAACGAGGTTCTGCGCGCCTAGCGAAATCCGGCCGAATCATTTATCGATCGATATTTTGATCGCTCTCTATAATGCCGACAATCGTAGCTCAGGTAGTCTACGCTCAGGCGCTTTATCTTCGCTCTATGGTTTTTATTAATCAGAGCTATGGTTGCCTACATATAGACGTATTTATATGTAACGGCAGGCTATACCGTTACAAAAGATTATAACCGCCACGCTCTCAGTTCTATTCGTTGAGTGCGAAAGCTTGGCGCGAAATCATGCCTAATGATCAGGCTGAGAATCAATTTTATTCTAATTCTTCAGGTGATCTGCGCTCGGTCAGCACCTCTCTTTTACCCACTTTTCTGACAATATATTAATTGTGTGCAAGGTGATTGGTGGCTATTACAGTCAATACCCATTCGTCGATAATATAATGATTCTATAAATGCGTAACTCAAAATTACCATCTCACCCTTATGTTTTACGGCACGCTGAGTCCGAATCTGATGACCGTTTACGCCCACTACGTCATAATTTAGGTCAATTCAAGGTCAAATCGCAAAAAAAAATTTTATTAGAAATAACCACTATTCCTATCCTTTTTGAGGACCCTGAATCCGATTCCGAGGTCCACTTGACCCTATCGAATCAATATCAAGGTCATTTCAAGTTCAAACTGGTAAATATTGAAAAAAATGGATTTTTTATTACGAATTCGGAAAGAGCGGGAAATTTTACGTCCAAATATTGTATTACTAAATTTTTTCAATCAAAACCTCATAGGTCAATCAGAGGTTATTTACGTTTTTATATGGGGGATTTTACATCAAGTGAACACACTTTTGAAACCGATATCATACGATCGGGCTCAAACTTGCACAAAGTTTAGTCCTATTGATTAGTAGTTACCACACCAAATTTGAAAGAGATCGGTCAAAAACTTGCCGAGTTGGAAGGGGTGGAATTTTGACATTTTGATTAAACAGCCCCTGTTTGGGATCTATGTAACTAATAACCTATGGCATTTAGAAAATTTTGTCTAATACGTTTTTGATGGATTTTTCTTCAATCTTAAAAAAAATATATATAAATATTTTTTAATCCAAATTTGAACGATTTTTTTTTTAAATCAAAAATATTTTTGACTTTTTCTCAAAAAGGGACGTTTTTTTTATGTCAAAAGAAAGCTCAGGTCTTTTCCTTTCAGAATCTTGAGGTCTAAAAGTGGGCTGAGACTTGTTTATCTATCAAAATTAACGTCGAATATCTTTAAACACCCATTACGCTAGCCTTCGAACGTTGTTAGGTGGAGTCCATGTCAAGTGATCACAAAACTTTTCCTACTTGAATGGGATTTGCGAACGATTTCTGGATCCGCGCCTGCTTCGTCATGCAGGACGTTAGATTTGAATTTTTTTCTCATAAACTACTGACTTTCCCACGATGAAATTTACAGAACTTGTAAAGTACATGTAGACCTTTATTTTTTAACAAAAAAAAAACAATAAATAAAATTTTGCGTTTTTTCAAAAAAGCGATTTTTGTTTTTTGAGTTTACAAAAAGTCAAAAAATTTTTTTTCGCTTTGAATTTTTTTATATAAAAGTACGTTTTATTCAAAAAAATTTGAGACTTGAAAAAGTTAAATCGGGGAATTAGAACCTAATATATGATGCTTTCAGACAAAAGGTCCAAAAAATTTTAAAGTCCCATATCTTCGCCATTTTTTAGAATTTTTAAAAAATATTTATTGTTGTTTTTGTAGACTACTCAAGGACTGATTACACCGAATTACACGCAAATCCCATTCAAGCAGGTAAAGTTTTGTGATCACTTCACATGGACTCCACCTAACAACGTTCGAGAGCTAGCGTCATGGGTGTTTCGAGATACTCGACGTTAATTTTGATAGATAAACAAGTCTCAGTCCACTTTTGAACCTCAAGGTCCTGAAAGGAAAAGACCTGAGCTTTCTTTTGAGATAAAAAGAAACGTCCTTTTTTGAGAAAAAGTCAAAAATATTTTTGATTTAAAAAAAAATCGTTCAAATTTGGATTAAAAAATATTTATATATATTTTTTTTAAGATTGAAGAAAAATCCGTCGAAAACGTGTTAGACAAAATTTTCTAAATGCCATAGGTTATTAGTTACATAGATCCGAAACAGAGACTGTTTCACCAAAATGTCAAAATTCCACCCCCTCTAACTCGGCAATTTTTTGACCGATCTCTTTCAAATTTGGTTTGGTAACTACTAATCAATAGAACAAAACTTTGTGCAAGTTTGAGCTCGATCGGAAGATATCGATTTCAAAAGTGTGTTCACTTGATATGAAATCCTCCATATATAAAGTTTACACGGTATTGAAAATTTAAGAAAATATGGTTACGTGAGACCATAATGATACGTTTTTGGGGTCTCTCAATCCGAATTTGAGGTCCACTTGATCCTATCGAATCACTATCAATGTCAATTCAAGGTCAAACCGGTAAATATTGCAAAAATGGATTTTTGATTACAGATTCTGAAAGAGCAGTAAATTTTTCGTCCAGATATGGTATTATCAAATAGATCGGAGATATTATCTGTCAATGTAGGTTCCGTGAAGAAACCAACAACATCAGCGATTAAAATTGAAACTGCAGCTCAAGAGCCTATGGATATCATTGAAAACATTACTGAACCTATGGATCTTACTGAAAACACAGCCGACGAAAGTGACAGAGAAAGCTCCGACAATGAAAGAGATAGTGTCAGTGATACCAATGAAGATGAATATACATATACCTGTAGGGACTAGTAAGCTGTACTGAATCCTAAGACTCCACAAACTTTTGATGACGAGGAACTAGACGATCCTATAAGAGATTTGGGATTACCGAAAGATGGAACTGAGAATCTTGCTGCAGCATTTAAAAAGAAAAACTTGAAATAGAGAAAAAGACTTTCGGAATTTTCTTACCAAGAATGAAGAAAATTCTTTGATATGCTGTGTAGACGTGAGGAGATTGATGAATGAAATAAAACCCGATATCTATATGGAGGAAGAGTGGAGACTATTTATCGACTCCTCAAAACGGAGCCTAAAAGCGGTTCTACTTCACAATGGTAACATGTATGTATCTATTCCAATAGGCCATTTAACAAAGTTGAAAGAAACATATGAAAATTTAAAAATAGTTTTGGACAAAATTAAGTATACAGAACACCAACAGAAAATTTGCGGGGACCTTATGATTTCCACCCTGATTTTTGGACAAGAATCGGGTTTTACAAAAAGTCCCTGTTTTTTGTGTCTTTAGGATAGCAGAGATAGACAGAAAAACTACGTACAAAAAGATTGGCCAAAACGAGAAGATTTCCATCCCGGATCCAAAAATATAATACGTGAACCGTTACTAGATCCTTCAAAGCTTTTGCTTCCGCCTCTTCCTATCAAACTTGGTCTAATCAAAAAGTTTTTCAAAGCCTTGGACAAAGGTGGCAACTGTTTTCAATATTTGAGAAAAAAATTTCCAGAAATCAGTGATGCTAAATTGAAAGAAGGTATCTTTAATGGTCCACAAATTTGCACTTTCTTTAGAGACGAAAAATTTGTCACAGAAGTGAATCCTAAGGAGATGGCTGCATGGTCAAGTTTCAAAAATGTCCCAGAGAATTTCTTGGGAAATCAGAAGAGCGATGATTACGAGTCTTTAGTTGAAGATTTATTGCAAAGTTTAAATATTTAGGCTGCTTAATGACTTTAAAGTTACATTTCCTACATTCTGATCTTGACTACTTTCCAGAAACTCTCGGAGACTATAGCGAAGAACAAGGTGAGTGATTTCACCAACATATTAAGGAAATGGAACGTCGCTATCAAGGAAGATGGGATGTAAATATGATTGCAGATGTTTGCTGGTCACTTAAAAGGTCAAAACAGGCAGACACTTTGAAAAGAAAAAGAAATCCTCTGCACAGATCTTTCAAAGACAAAAGAGTTCGTTACAAAAAAAAAAGCAAGAGTAATCTATCATAAACCTATCACACAATTAAAAAGTTAATAGTTCTTTGTTTTATTTATTTTTTATGCTTTTATATATTGTCGTTGCAAGAAAGGTGAACAAAAGTACCAAAAAAATTTGAAAATTGAAAAAAAAATTTTTAATTTAAAAGCTGATAACAAAATTTTTATATTATATCTGGACGTAGAATTTCCCGCTCTTTCCAAATCTGCAGTCAAAAATCCACTTTTTGCAATATTTACCGGTTTGACCTTGAATTGACCTTGATAGTGATTCGATAGGGTCAAGTGGACCTGAAATTCGGATTCAGAGACCCCAAAAACGTATCGTTATGGTCTGACTTTTCTTAAATTGTCAATACCGTGTAAACTTTATATAGTTGAACAACGTAAATAACCTCTGATTGACCTGAGGTCTTGATTAAAAAAATTTGATAATACCATATTTGGAAGTAAAATTTCCCGCTTTTTCCGAATCTGTAATCAGAAATACATTTTTTGCAATATTTACCAGTTTGACCTTGAATTGACATTCAATTGACCTAAATTATGATGTGATGGTCTTAAACGGACATCAGATTCGGACTCAGCGTGCCGTAAAACATAAGACCTTTTTTTTGTGTGCCTGTGTTATTTATCATTGAGAGGAAAAATTTGGCAATTATAGTAATACTTTTTTTTATTTTTTATTATATTATATATTATGTATTGTATATATTTTTAATTTTGTTAATTTTTTGGTTTAAGTGAAAGTTTATTGTAATATTTTTAAATATCTGGGTCCTGGGCAACTGGACCATTGTCTCGAGCTCATTAGTTTGTGAAGTGGTGTAGTGAACATTTGTCCCAGTGTCAATAATTGATATGGATTTAACTTTATATTCTACTGTTGTGGGTCCATCAGGTAAGAATCACTTATCCTTTTTATTGATTAAATTCATTTTATTTTTCTTTATTATGACCCTTTTTGTTTTCCTTTTGTGATTTTATCATTTTGGCTTGTGTGTGTTCTAGGCTTATCGAGTTTTAAGAAGAGACCAAGAAGTGATTTCAATGACATTCGATGTTTGACTTCATCTCTTATTTGTTATGTTGATCAATTATGCCAGTCCATTCAAATATGGAATGAAATAGAAATGGAAATAGAAGATCATTGACCACTTCGAAAAGAGGGGTAACGTACTTCCAATGATGTGGGTTTCAAACGGAAATATCATCAACAAGATCCTTGGTACAAAGGACGTCCATTGCCAGAAATCGGCTCCACTATACACCTTCCGTCCAGCTACAAGGAAACATATCTCCAGGGGAAGACGAGACTGCAAATGCTTTGGAGAAGTCGTGTTTCGACAATACAGAAGGCAAAAAGAATAAAATTCTTGCTTGAGGCCTTTTCTTCAAAGAGTCCTGCTCGTAAATCGGGTTGAGTTCATGCATTTCCTGGACCGCCCAAATGTGTAGTGTAAGTTTTATGTTTTTATACTTTTCTTTTTTTATTTTGATGTGAAAATGAATTTTGCGTTTATTTTATATCGGGGAGAGTGGTCCTGAGTCGGTCCAGTAATCCATTTGGCCGAAAAAGGTGCTTATCGGTTGTGTCTCAAAACAGTGTTCCTAAGTCGGCACCCTCCTGGTTCCATGTCGGCACCTATTTTCTTCGCTCGAATATAGGAAAAGTGCGGTGACTGACTGTCTTTCTAACCCGAACGAAGTTTTCAATCCCAATGAATCCGAAGCCCATTCAAAATCAATCCGAACCTTTAATCCGATGAATCTGACAATCCGATTTAATCCGAACTTTCAACCCGAATAAATCCGGTCAATTCAAATGAATCCGAATGTTTTGGAATCATTCGGATTACTTCGGAACCTTTCGACTTAAAAATCCTGATCGACCGGATTCATTCAGATTAAATGTTCGAATTCATTCGGATTGACCGGATTTATTCGGATTGAAAGTTCGGATTAATTCTGATTATTTCGGATTAGTGGATTCATTCGCATTCATTTGGATTAAAGGTTCAGATTATTTTTAATGGGTTTCGGATTAATTTGGATTGAAAGTTTCCTTTGGATACAAAGGCCATAGCTGGATAAGCATGGTTGAGCGGCCTTGGTGAGGTATTTGGCTAATATTTTGGTGGTAAGTTTCTACCATTATAAGACTAATTTACCCCAAGTACCAACTTCGAAAAAAATTTTTTACAAAAGTTATAACATTTTTTTTTAAATCAAAAAATTCAATTTTCTCGAAAATGGTTGAATCGATTCTCATGGTTCAAGTATATATTATACAATGTATCACAGCGGTTCTAAAAAAAATCGAGAGCCAATTCTAACAATTAGAAAAGAACAAAAAAAATTTTTTTAATTTTTGAAAATTTTTGTACCGCCTCAGTTTTTTTTCTATAATACACTTACACCCTCAGTAATAACATATTTTTTTAAAGATGGTCTCAATTTTAGTTCATAGTTAAAAAAAAATGTTTTATTGGCCCCTACAAAGTATACTACTCCATTGAAACGAGGGGTCTTCTTAATTTTAACTCATTGTTCTCTCAAATGAGCATAATTTGAAATGATAGATAAGCTTTCGTAAAGATATAAGTTTACATCCTATATTTTAGATCATTTTTGTGTGCTTTTATATACACCATACACGTATTATACATAAATGCTATATACAACAAATGTGTACTATGAACTCAATATGCTCATTGTGTCAATCATGTCAATCTATTATACGATAATATTACTCACTACTTTTCACCAAATGGAAGCATTTTCTTTAGATAGACGTTGAGGGTAGCTGTCCCGACTATTTAGTTTTGGCTGTATATACTCATCACTTTACTCAAAATTGTTGAACTGTTAATAGAATTAGATACGTCTATTTCCACTTGGACATATAGATTTGTGAGCATTATTTATTTACTCTCTGTACTTAAATAACGTAGTTCTATACTCGTGTACTTAATCAATAATAATTGTTCATCCAACTAGTCTTGTGTTAATGATTTGTGCACTCATCAGAAAAAAGCGCACATCTCTGCTTTAATATTGTAGATGCGTATTATTGGAGGAGTGTTCCTTTTTGTAATATAGATTCATAATACAATTTCGTATTCCAAATACCAAATTTTTAGTTATCTTATACCCTTACCTTAGTATCTTTTATCTCTAAGGAATATTGTTTCCTTTTATCGTTACCTTTCTCGCATATGTTTTAGCTATATTGATTTTGTTTAATTAATATTTATTGATTTATTTGTTTTATTTTATCTTTGTCCCAAGAAAGGACTGGCGCCCACAATTTCTTCATTTTTTTTTGTTTAAATCTATTTTATAATTATTTTTATATTATTTGAAATTTCCTATTTTTATTTGTTTGAATTTCTTTTTTTTTTGGGCCATTTGTGTATCACTTTTAGAGACCTTAGATTCATTTATTGGAATCTAAAACAGTGCGCGTCACAAACTTTGGCAATAAAATACATCCCTGAAGAGATATTCTCAAAAAGCCGATTATTGATACGTTTGACTGACCAAAAAAGTGATATTCTCGCGAACAGGATCTGCTAAGATTTTGTCTGAACGATTTTTGAGCACTTATAGGTACCAGAAAAAGCATGCTACATTCACTTTTCATAGGTGTTTCAGTCAGGTATTTTTTCGCTTTCCGTCCACCGTGAGCAGTCTCGAGCGAGCCGGTACAGTGCTTTACTCTTTATTTAATTTCTCGAAAACAACAAAAAACGACAATTGAAAAAATCTTTTTCCTCTAAAATTGTACCTAGTAGGACTATACTTTACCTAAGTTTAAGTTCGATCAGACAAAGTCAAATTCTGAGGCTGGTACAATTGAAGAATAATACCCCATATATTATATATTATATAATAAGAGTCAATAAACCTTCGTCTCATGTAGACTCTTATTAACTAAAAATATTTACTATTATGAATGTATAATTGGTATAAATAATTTTGCTCTTATGGTAAAGTATCACATGCCCTTAAAGAAAACTGATTAATTTATACATTGTTGTTATATATGAGGGATTTCATGTCAAGTGTACTCACTTTAGAATCTGTCTTTGACTGATCGAACTCAAACTTTGGCAAATTGTAGTCCTATTGGATGATAGTTTATGAGTAAAAATTTTTCCTCATTGAGCAAATATTTACTAAAGGAGAGGGGGTGGAATTTCATGGTTTTGTGCAGATACCATCTATTTCGGATATTTGTGACTCTTTGAATAGCAATAAAAAAATTTACACACCATAGTTTCGATAGATTTTTTCTCGCCCTTTCGATTGGTCGTGAGCATTTTTTTTAAATTAATATTTGATTGTCAAAAGTGAAATTTAAAACTAAATTTGACTTTTTCTCTCGAAAGGATCCGTTTTTTTTTGTCTTAAAAGATAGCTCAAGTTTTTCCCTATAAGATTATATAGGTTAAAAAATGGAGAAAGAATTTTTAATTAATGAAAATAAGCGTTAAGGGGTTATTCTACTTTATGTGCTAAAAAAAGAGCTATTTTCCAACATTTTTTTTGAGTATGTCATGAAAGATATGCATATAAATATTTTTAGATATGATAAAACATGTCTTAAAATACGTAAAAAAATTTGTTTTTAATTTATTTTTTTCCATTGTTGTTGTTTTAAACGCGTTTTTCTCAAAACAACGTTTTTAAAATGGTACCAAGGATTTTATGAAAACTATTCGACCGATCCTTATAAAATTTAAACCACACATTCTACACATATTGAACTAGATCTGTTGCCTATAATATATTAAAAAATAACACTTCCCGTGTAGAAATAGCCCGGTTTGACCCGGCCAAAAGAAGGTTTCTGGCCGGAATCCGACCGGGTCAAATTTTGTTAGTAGCCTGGTCGGGATCGGACAGGGTTCCTCCCGGGATCCAGTCGGGCCAAACCGGGACACCCTGATTTAGCCCGGTTTAATATTTCTTAGTTGCCCGGACGGGATCGAACCGGGTTCCCGCCGAGATCCGGTCGGGCCAAACCGGGACACCCTGATTTAGCCCGGTTTAATATTTCTTAATTGCCCGGACGGGATCTGGTCGGGTTCTTATCGGGATCCGGTCGGTCCAAACAGGCCCGATTTAAAAATTTTTAATTGCCTGGCCTGTATCCGACTAGATTCCGGTCAGGATCTGGTCAGGACAAATCGACCAAAAATAATTTAACAATTATTTAGTATTATAACACAAAGATTCTGAAGATAGTAAATGTGAAAGCAAAAAAAGTTTTGAATTTTTGAATTGCAAAATATGCTAATTAATAATACAAATATTTAAATAAAGTTTTATGGGAATTTTTTTTACTACAGGTCAATTAAAAATTTGAAAATTAATAAATTAAATTATTTATATTTATTTATTATATTTACATTTAATAATTAATTATTTATTTATTATTATTTATATAATATATAAATAG